>JAIPRL010004393.1:0-38625 GCA_025469235.1 Pemphigus obesinymphae | reverse complement strand
ATATCACTCCCACCCCATTCCTTGTACTAGTCCTTCCTAAATATATGATTTTATACCCCTCTCCAATTTCTCTTGCTCTCTCCCCTTTCCACTTTGTTTCTTGCACACAACAAATATTCACATTCCTACTTTTAAAAACGTCTGCTAATTCCCGACTCCTATTTGTCAATGTTCTTACATTCCACGTACCTACTCTCACTTTGAACCTATCCGGCGTACTCAAGCACGAATCTAACCCAAAACACCTTGGTGCGCTCCCTACACCATCGACATCACGGCCTTTGGTAAACCCGCACATATAACTGATAGAACGGCTATCGCAGCCGCTGTCAGGATGGTACTGGTCACTTGGGCCCTTATGCTATCTCCTCACCCAAGTATGTAAATTTGTTTTCCCCGCGAACATCCGAGATGGGAAAACTCACCTATAATTCTTTTAAGACTTCTCATACTTTCTTGACAAGTTTTATGCCCGCTGTCGACCTGACACAACCTCAATTAGTCGATTTCTATGACAGGAATGAGGAAACCGTGGAGGTATTCTTAGCTCCCTCCACAGGGCAAAATTAAAATAAATGTATGAAAAAATTTTTTTTTTGAAAATTAGGACTTTTCATCCTAAGCCGAATACACATTGAAAAAACCAATACATTACTTACTACGATCTCAATATCAATTGTATACCTAATAAGTGTTAATTATAATGTATTATAAAAATATTTGTTATATTAGGTAATGTTCAAAATCCAAGTTTACTAAAAAAAGCGTAAGGCGTCGATGAAAATAGACATAGCATCATCAGCAGAGTAAAAAGAGAAGTCCATGATCAGATAAATAAGGTAAACAATTTATTGATTGAGGAGTATTCTGATTTTTAAAATTAAAGAAGGATTGTGTGGCGGTGAAGGGTAATAAGATTAAAATATAATTAGATACTAAAAAAATAATATTTACATTTGGTTTCTGTAAAAAAATTTTGAGTTAAACACAAAATTTTACAGTATCGTATTATTGTTTTAAATACTCGTACCAGGATTTGGAACCAAATAATTAAAAATAAAACCTAAAGGAGAACATGCAATAATAATTATTTAAAGAACACCTAAATAAAATCTAACCATAAACAGATCTTAAACATTATATTTAAATGTAATAAATTTACCCTTAAGTATATATATATATATAATATTCTGTAAAAATGTAAATTTTGAAACTTTTCCTAACCGGAACCCAGATCATAACACATATTCCATGTGCAAATAACTGTGTTTTTAATTGAACCAGAACTAAAAGTAAAATCTAAAAATTTTTTATATATGAAACTAGAGAAAGTATCTAAAATAAGTTCCAAACTCTATACTCAAATGATATATGTGTTCAAGGTTAAAATTTATAGTGATGTTTTATTAAAGGTTTTTAATTATTTTAGCATACAATTTTAACAAAAATTACAAATAAAACAATGACATCTAAAATTATTTAATTTAATATATCTATAATTATAGTTTGAAAGTCACCATAGAAAAAGTTACTATAATTTTATATTTTCGAAACGACTCGCATAAATTTAATTTCAATTAAGTCCGTGGACTTTTTGTTTCGGTCACCATACATCACGCTATAAGCTGTTTATGATATTTTTTTTCCACTGAAAATGAAATTTATGTCTTTCATTTACACGAATGGACACGTTGTATTTACAAGCACGTTCCACGGTCAACACGAAATGAATTATTTTAGGCCTGGTTCACGTCTACAAAACATTTTTATTTTATAGATTTGTAAATGTTTACATCAAAATATAATTTTTTTGGCTAGCCAATTTTAGCACTTGTACAAGTGTATTTTATTATCTCAACGCCCTATAGACCTTATATAAATACGTAACTCATTCAGACTGCTGTAGGAACTTGTTGAACATTAATAAGCGTTCAATAATTAATGGGAGATATTGATATTCTGTAGATGAATTATTTAAATTAATTCAAAGAGATCTTACTAATTTTATTTTTCAAAATAATTCGTATTTTAACTGTTAATTAATTTATTTTGTTCCAATTTATTTCTTTAATTTTTAATTATGCATTTTATTTTAGAACATTTTATATAAAACAAAATAATTTAAAAATTTCATCATCTATTTGTATACATAATATCTATATTTAATTAAATTCTAAATTTTTTTTTTGTTTAATATATATTATTACTACATTTGTTAAACTACTCACAAACTTAATAGCATATTGGAATACATCAAGGAGTCCTTACAAGTTTATTGGTTTCCGGCCAAGGTACGAATACACTGATTATATTTTTATTTTATTTTAATCTAAGAAAAAGGTAAGAATCATTATAATCATTATACAACTTAAAATAACATTCATTTCGATATTATTATACTAAAATTACCATTTATTTGATATGTACACTTATGTTCATATAAATAATAACACAAAAGCTGATACAAACGTTTTACAATCGAGCAAATTGAAAAATTTTCAAATGCTTTTTTCGTCTATGTATAAATCAAAAATAAATAATGTTCAAATGATGAGACTCTAGTGCATTTCTAAGAGATTATAGGTCCTAAAAATTGTTCTTTTTGTGGTCAATTTCAATTTTAAAATCATTATAGTAGAGGGAATTAATTATACTTTAGACGAAAATTTTCCAATCAAATACGTTGACTTCTTATAATATTTACCGTTATTTTGTCGATTTAATGTTCCTAAATTATAATAGTAATATTATTAATCATTTTATCATTCGGTTCAATGGTATACTATTTGTCATGATATATTTTTGGTCCGGTTGACAATTGAAGAGGGAAAGGACACCGTTTAACGGGTATTGGATTTTGTTTGACATAGTATTATTTGTCACGATCTGTCCGGAAATTAAATGGACTTCCCACTTTGGGTACACTTTGCGGTATATATACTTATCGGTAAACACCCGATAAACCATAATACGATGAACGAGGTTAAAATATTGAAAATTTGAAGTAAACATTGCGTGAAATAATCATAATTTTTATTTACGTATGGCTTAGTACAACAAAAGCTGAAAATTAAATTAATAATAATTACGTGGAAAATTTCCCAAAAACTAATTTTAAATGAGTAAATATTTACGTTACGCGTTTTATAGACAGAATTAAAATGCAATTTTGGCTAAACTCACTGTGTTATTACTATATTGTGTACTTAAGTAATCAATAAATTATTTTACAATAAACGTACACAATTTCACCACTGATATCAATATGTCAATACCTATAAAATCTAAAAATCTATATCAAATTTGATCAAATCTGTCAAATATTAATTATCTTTTCAATACTACAAATGCCAACAATTCAATTGCTTTGTAACCATAGCCAATGGTTAGTAAACTACTTGATACTATGTTTTCACTATTAATACTTTAATTGCCAGGTGTATCATTATTGATACACAAATTTTCCTATTGAGCGCCATAGAACAAAAAACATTAGACTATGAGTAGTGTGTATAATTCATATTTCTATTGGTTTGGAGTTATGATAAATTTTTAATTAATATAATGTTTATAACAGTTAACACTGATATTGCCAATTAGTATTATCATAGAATAATTGTTGTTCTATGGTTTTATTACTTTATAGTTTTATGATATGATGATAATATGATATGACGGTATTTAGGTATCCGGACATTGACTCATTTCATTCAAAACATCAACAGTACCTAGGTAATAAGTTCATATTTTTAAGTGACACTAGTTTGTATATTTGTACCAAGTGTATTAAAATTTATACACACATGAAACACATACTTAGAATATTTTTTTTTTGTAAAACACTTTAAAAGCATGTATTATTAGTGTTAGGATAAAATTAAAAATGTCATGGTCAGAATGGTAGATTTTGTGATTTTTGGTAAATCACTTAAAGCGTTAAATATGCAAAATTTTTAGAAGAAACAAACAAATATGACATTTTTTCAATATTCATTTAATCTATGTTAATTTTATTTTCAATGAGAACGAAATGGTAAAGACATAAATTGTTATAAATAGTAATTGGTAAAATAAAAAATTATCATCTATCTATATATGGGAGTATATAAGATTTTTGTTCTTTACTGCTACAGTCTGGAATATAATTCAATATGTGTGTTTTTAATCTATTTTTTAGTAATCTCTATACTGTAAATTTGGTATTTTTATAGATCTTATTTATTTATAAATCATATACGAATATAAATTATTCATCAATGATTACCTATATTCAACATTTATCTATGTCTCCATTACATATATAATGTACCCCTTACATAACTTTATGTATAATGTGAACAAATTAGACAAAGAACTAATATAAAAATAATTAATACAAAAATATTATAGTGGCTATATTACAATATAAGTATGATTCATGATTTTAAAAAAAAATTTTTTTCTTTAATAATCAGCAAATAAAAATACAATTTTTAATATGAATAAAAATTGTTCACTTATTTAAAATATCAAATCATATAAAGAAAGAGTTTAACGTAAAAATTTTCTAATTTTAAAAGTTGAAAAATAAAACCTAATGCTTCTCATGTACATACGTAGGTAAGGGTTTTATAGCTGCTAGATATAAAACCACTGTTTTAAATATTATACATTTTTCAAGCACTGTAGTTTTAAAACTATAACCCGTGTTTAAAAATGAGTTTTTTTTTAAATATCTATTTTTAATCTTTTATGATTTATTTTATTGAAATATAAATTTTGTTTATGAAATTCACAGAAATAAAAACAAAAATTACACACCAATAAATATCAATATGAAATTTTGATTACCATTTACAAGTAACCATGTACTTCTAACTACTCGAGATTAGTACGTTTTATAGACAGTTATATCATGTAAAAAGTAGTGTATAATTGTATTACTACAGATGATATTATACACATAATTTGATTATAAATGGCAAAAAATGTAAACTTAATTAAAATGCGTTTATATTTATTAATGAAAATTTTGAAAACAATGTTTTTATACCTTTTAAAACAGATTTTATAATCCAATTATTTTCAACAATATATTATAATAAATATATATTAATTATCTTTAAATTAATTACAAAAACCAGTATTTAACCATTTAATTGGGTTATTGTTAGGTGTTTTGTGATCCTTTAGTAAGTTTATAAAATAAATGAAAATTTTTCTGATAAACAGTGTAATTGCCATTTTTATATCACTGGATAATATTTTATTTTATTCATTATTTTAACATAATTATTTTTTTCCGTTTAACAATAATCTTTAATAAAGTTTTAACGAACATTTATCCCAAAATTAATAAAAATAAAAAAAATATTGTCCAACGCAATAATTGTTCTCCGAAACTTGTCAAATGTCACCTTCACTTGTACTCGAACGGTGGTCTCTTTTCTTTTTTAAATTAAAAACTTTCCACGATTATTTACACAAAATTGAGACATTACAAAATATATTTCAATATACCAGTGAAACTTAGTTCAGAACAGACTTTAAATGAACGGAAATACAGATATACGTATATATTATCAAAACGAATATATATAGTTAAGTAGCCTGGTGGGATCAATTTTATTATATGGAATTTCCGTTGAACCAATGTAAAAGAGTGCTAAAACTTTATATCCCGTGACTGTTTTCTATCAATATACTTAGTTCAAAATCGTTTTGCATTCTTCAGTAAGTAATGCTTAAGCGTATAATTCAGTTTTGGAAAAAGTACATAAACATAAAATTAATTTTGTTAATTTTCCAGACCTCAATATATTAAAATATATATAATGGTTTGCACCAAAACAAGTAAAATATCATAATTAAGAAATTAAAGATAGAAATGATTTTATTTTAGATGTAGCATTAAAAAGCATAATCTCCTTTTAAAAACTTGTTTTTATAAAGTTTTCATGAAAATTATTAAAAATAATCAGTATTGTGTGATTTTGGTAACGTGAATTTATTTTTGGATATAATGAAAATTGCTATTTTAGTGATTTAAAGTATACCAATGAAATTAATTCTGCAACGAATTAAAATCACTAAAATAGCAAATTCGTTGCAGAATTAATTTCATTGGTATACTTTAATACAGAAATACAGCAATATATTAAGTATGGAATCAATAAACCACTAATTTATAAAGTAGGTACTCTCTAGTAATATGGAATGCTGCATATTTATCATGACCAAACGACCATCTCAAATATTGGTTGCATAAGACATAATTTTGGCCTACGATGTAACATGAGTGGATGTTTCAAATAAAAACTTTATCTTTAATAAAATTAATAATTTGGAAAATTAAAATATCGCAATATTTTAAACAGAAGACAACCAAATGTTATTTTACAAATGAAACAAAAACAGACTTATATATAATTTACTATTAAATTAATATTAGTCTTATAATAATTATTGTAATGTTTATTAAGAGATTTTTCACATTTTTAAATGACACTTTCATAGCTTGTTCAATTTATGTGCAAATGACTTGAACCATTTACTGGATATTTAAAGAAAGAAAAAATTGCCAGTGAGTAACATGTAAGGCTTATTAAAATATATATATATATAATTATTATTAAATAAAAAATTCTAAAAAATTTATACTTTTATTTGTTAGTTAAAAAATTAAGTTATTAAGAAATCCCAAATCCCATTAATAAACTTTCTTCAAATATTCATAGTAGTGATTCCTCTACTAAGGGGTTTTTTAAAGCGAGTTTAATGAAATTTCGAGCAAAATTACAATATAACAACTTAAAAATCATTGAATTAGTTTTAATAACAATCCATTAACGGTTAAATGTTTTTCGTTATTATTTTTCAATTGTTTTCTTTTTTTAATTTATTGTAATAACATATTCACATTTCTTACTTTCATAAATTTTAAAATATTGTAGAATTAATAATGTAAAAATAAACTACATTATTAAAAACCTCATTCAACTTAATTAATAGCAATTTTTCAATACATTAATTTAAATATATTCTTTGAGTCACATTTTATTAAAAATGATAAAATAAAATTGAAAATATAAAATTTTAAAAATGTAAAATATTAAATGACATTTTTATGTAAAATGAATAAATCAATATAAACGACAATTAAATAAAAGTTATTAGTTTTGTATTGTTTATCTTCAATTTTTTTTTTTTCTAAAAAGTTTGTAAGATGAACAAAATTCAGAAATAAAAATACAAGGTATTCACTGAAAATATGTTTGCATAAAGTCGTATTTATTTGGGTTTGATATAATTTATTATTTTTAAATTTTTTTTTATTTTCTGAATAATTTAACCAAATTTGTAATGTTTGAAACGACGGCTAAAAAAATAATAGTATTGATTTTATTTTAAATACTTCATTTAACATAGATAAAATATAAGTATTTTTCAAGTACCATTGAATATCATGCGGAGTATAAATAATTACAAATTTTACTAACTATATTATGTATTATTTTTAAACACAATATATTTAATATTATTTATTGTACCATAATAGCTTTAATTAAAATATGTAGAAATAATTAATTAATAACTCAAACCTGAATATAATGCCATTTAATGTTTATCGGTTTAATGCATATATTCTTTTGAATAAATTTATATAATAAATATAAAATATAAAATTAATAAATTATACATTTTATAAACACTTTCAAATTAGAATTGATAGACAAATTGATACATGATATCGTCAAAATTACTATTACAATATACCGAAAGTCGTTAAAATATTGTAAACATTTTTTTGCCAATTATTTATTTTAATTTTAAATCTTTATTGATAAATTTGCATTGACCGAGTACATTTATATTGAATACTTCCATGTTCGGAAATAAATGGTAAAATCTATCCAAAGAATATAAACAATATATTTGTACCAAACCGCTAGATTTATTGCTAATGCTAATAAAACCAGAAATCCAGAAAATCATTATAAGTAATTTTAAACAAATTTGTAATGTATAAATTACATTTATTAAGTAGACAGTTTTAGTTTTTAATTTTACATTATAATTTTTGTATATAGCTAATATATATCTACTCCTTTTTTTCATTTAGGGTTTATTTTCATTAATTTGTACACCCGTTTCCCTACTTTAAAACTGATAATAACAGAAATTAAAAATTTATAAATTACCAAAGTTTTCATTATTATTAAAATTTTCAACAATTATGAATATTGTAGTAAATACATTATTAATCTCGGAATATCGCATACTTATTTACTACCATATTTTTATATTCAAAACGATATTATTAAAGTAAGTCATAGAATATTATATTATGTAACAAAATAATAGGATTGCACAATGTGTTTTTCCGAAAAATCAAATATTCGTGATAACAACTGTTTCCCTATAGTACTATTCTGATGCATTACTTTCACAAAAGTTCATAAAATCTGTAATATAAATAGTAATGTAATAGCCGTTAATCTAAAAACATGATTTTAAAATATTTTACTGAAACCATATATTTAATAATAATTTAATAAAATGTTTTATGGTATCAGGACTCTCGGCGACAACGATGTCGGTAAATTGCCTATATAAGACGCCGTATCAGTAAAAAGTGTCATTCCAAAACGTAAAGGTATATCTTTCATGAAATATAATGTATATGAATTTTCGCTAATCTTTTAATTTATGATTTTTTTTTAAAAAAAATTGTTAACATTAATTTTGATACTCCAGTTAATCGATATCCATATACTTTCAACTGTTTTTCTAAAACACCTTCGCTGCTCTGATTATCACACAACAAAGTTTTATAAATATACTAATAATCTTCTATTTATGTTTCAATAAAATTCAAAATACATATCAAGCAATTCATAAGCTATGACATAGCTACTCCAATATGATAATATTTTATTAAATTTGTTGAAAGCAAGAAGTTGTTTAGTATAGATATACTTGATATGATTATTGATTATTACCTTTTATTAATAATTTATTCAAAATAAATTGTTTAAACTGTTCTAGCTAAATAAATATATACAATATATACAAATTGTTTATTATACTAAAGCATAAATGAACATTTTGGACGTGTATTATTTCTTCCGTGTAAAAACATGGTTTTGGCTCCATCTGTACTCCATGCACTTTACTGTGCTTCCTTTTTATTTAGAACATATTTAAAAAAATGTTTGGATTAATATGATATATTATATTTTAGTATTAAATATGAAGGAACTGATTTTTTTTAAACATAAATATTAGGTTCTAGGTTAATTAATTAATCATTTTTTGTTTCAAGAATGCACAGTCAAGGTGTTCTTTAAAAACACGTAAACACCTTTTTAGTGAGTTATTGGGCAAGCTGAAGATATAGACATAAAAGGCACTTTTATATTTCTACAATAAAAAAAAATAAAAATTAATTGACATATTCAATATTATAAAATATAATTTATAATTATTTATATATATTTATAATTAATGATATAAACATTATTAATTTTTTGTTAAAATTTATTAAAATTAAATAATAATTTCCTACATAAAACCCATAAAAATTCAGTTGTCTTTAGTCTTTACACTGCAAACTGCAATAGTGTTTTATTGTACTAACGCTATAACTTAATAATATAATATAATTTCTTGGTGTACATTTTACGATATATACTTCTTCATTATTTTTAAGATTACATTTGTACTTTGTGAAAATAAAATATTATTTTCGTCGATATTGTATTAAAACGGGTATTTCTCTTCCATGATATGTGTGAGTCATGTATTCTAACCACTAAACAATGTCGAGAAAAAAATACTTAATTTACAATATTTGCGACTTTGGACCAATTCATGAATTGAAAGCCTATATAATGTAAATTTAATATTCGTTAATTAGAGTATTATGTATGAACTAAACAACCAAGTTTGATAACATGCATACAAATGACGACCTAGTTACATTATTATTATAGTGTCTCGACTTTGGAAAAAAGTACATAAATTATATAACATTTCGTATATTTACGAAATATTTTATGTTATTCTGTACACTTTTTAACTGGCTTTTGGATTTTTCCACCCGGCAAAAAAAACTTTTTCTATACTTTTTTTGTGTAAATGTGTGTGTTTCTTTTCCTCTTTTATCATCGTCATTGTTTCTCTCTTTCTCCCTCTCTCTATATTTGAGTTTTTTTTTTTTTTGTTCTTGTTAAAGATAAATTTTTCAATTTCATAAGAATGCCACATCGAAAAGTGATAATTTTCCTACATTGGTCGATTTGTCATATTTACCGGATACCGTACAGGTTTCCTTGCTAGTCTCAATATAAATCAATGGCTGTATGTCTGAGACATCCGCGGCACGGGCAAATTTATATCCCATGAAATATAATGATAATTTCAAGAATTTAAATCCCTTCTGTTCGCCAAGCTATATTGCTTTAAACGTTTTTAAACCACAGAGTTAGAATCACACAGATATATGAATTTAAACATGACAGAAGCTATATTCAAACTAAATCTTATAAAGACCATTTTAAACTTTAAAAAATGTTTATTCGATAATATATAATATTTTCATTATTTTTAGGGTTTGGGTTTCGATGCTTTCATATTTCTTTTCTGGAATTCTTTACACAATAAGCATGATCCAAATATGTTTCATGTACAAACTATTCTAAGAACAAACTTTTTGGTCATTTTTTCGGTTTTATTGATATTTTAGGCATTTTTATTGTTTTTAGGGCATATATTTTTTGTAGTAAATTTTAAGCTTTTTCCAGAAATATTTTGAAACAAATAAAATTAAAATTCACCCATGATTGGATCATAAACATACGTATATATTTTTAATTTTGTACTTCAAGAATATAAGGTAATTTGGTTTTTAAATAAACTTTATATATTTTAAAATTTTAAATAAAATGTATTCTAATGACATACCTGATATTTCCTCATTCCGAATGTATCCATTTATACATATACTTGTCACTTTCCAATTACATACAAGTTTCATAATTTTTTTTTCTTATAGTAAAACAACTTTTTTTTGTTGAATTTACTTTTTATACAATTTTTATGGACTTTTTAGTACTTTTTGTTGGAATATTTATAAATATTTACATTTATAGCTTAAAAATGTGTTTTTTTAAATGGAATTTGGTGATGTTTTTAGAACGTTAAGAACCAAGCTCTATTTATTTTATTACACCAAATGGTTTAAGGTCAGAATCTAGCAAACCTAGTCCTAATATTTGAATGATTAGCATAAAAATGTATTTTTGATCACTTTTTTAATTTTAATTGTTCAAAATATCTATAGTAATATCTACACTCGTCAATATTTTGGATCATTTTCACTTTTTGTATTTATAATTTACAGTTTAATCTCAAACATGCAAATAAGGCGGTATAAAATATGGTATATTTTGGAAAATAATTTACTTTAGATCATTTATCTATGGCTTTAATTACATTTAGGGACAGGTTAATACTGAACACTCTAAAAAGGATCGAAGTATTTATGTACAATGTTTTATTAGACATTTTAAGGTCACTGGAATTCACCAAAATACACCGAGTAACCTTCTGTGTATTCAAGCTATGCTCTACTAACTTTACCTATTCATATATTATTATTATTCATTAAGTTTAAAGTGAAAGGCTAAATACAAAGCATATAGGTCCTTCGATTTAGTAAAGCTTTTAACTATATTTCATTTGATCCTTCATCCTTGAAGATCGGCCATAGTCATTGAGGGATATCGACACGGTTATTTAGCACCCTTATACCTCAAAGATTACGGTTGGCATGCAATAAGGGTGTAGTGATTATGTCTGCTAGTGTACTTTATGCGTATTCAATATGATCCTTTCTGTTCGATAACACTCTTATTCGTCAGTTATTCAACTACATTATAGTCAGGATTACATGTTTCTCATCACCACCAATATTTCCCCGCCATCATCTTTCGACACTGACTGATTATCTTTATATCACATTAGTTACATTAGATACTCTGTTCCTTCCCACACATTCCAATTTCACCCTTTTGCCTTCTCTATGTGATCGAAATTTATGACGTATTTTATCATTTTACTTTTCTAAAATTTTTGTATTCACGATTCTTAAGTTTGACTAGTTAAATCGTTGAATTAGCTAGTAGACACATTTTATTTGTACAATTGGTTTAAAAAATGAATAAACGAAATATTGTTATATAATGTATAATTTAAATGAAAAATAATTTATTTAAATAACATTCTTGATGCCATAAGATAAAATTTAATTTTATATATACCAGTACAAATAATTATTTATACAGCAATAATCAATACACGGATTGTGTTGGAATAGTAATAATATGGTGGAAAAATAATAAATTTACTTGACAGAAAAACGTGTTAATTATGAAATGTAGAAAAATGTAGAAGCTTAGATATACAGAGTGATTTTAAAATCATACGATACGCCATGTCTAGGACTTTGTGACATTGTTTAGAAAGTTATTTTATATTTATATGTTTCATTATACATATTTTTATATTTTAATATTGTTAATCTCCTTCCTTAATTGGTGCAATATATGTAAAATTTAAATCGGTAACCCAAGATTTAAATTATAAATTCTTGAGAAATATATTTTTATACGAATTTTAACCTATTGATATTTTATTAGATGAATATTACACGAGTAATAAACATTAAAATTTTAGATGTAATAGAGTGAATAATTACAACTTATTGTATTATCGCATAACAGATGTTGATAATTATGTACCACAGTAATTTTTCATTGTATAGTGTCTTAAATTTGTATTTTATTACTCGGGTAATCTTATTTAAAAAATCAAAACCTAAAAAATGTATCATTCAAGATTTTATAATTTATAAATTACAAAAGTAGTTACATTTTTTAGACGTAATGGAGGAGAATGCAAATTCTAAAATATGACAAATATAGAATTGAGTATAAAAAGAACTTTATGAAAAAATTGCACAATAATTTTTAATACTTCCAAAGATAAAACCACTCTGTATACCTAACCTCAAAACTAAAAATACAAAGGCTCAAATAAGGCGTTCAATTATATACGGAACAATAAATCAAACGACTAAAATGTAAGTAAGAAAATAGTGAATAGCAGTTATTCTCTTTAAAGCGCAAGTCTGTTGTATACATTTTTAATTATACAGTATAATTAACTTATATATATATATATATATATATATATATTATATATTTATAATAATTATGTATTTTTATACTTGTGTTAATACCATTTTTTTTTTCTAGAACGCAAGGATGCGATTTATTTTGAATACGAGTATAAACTAAATGTAAGTATAAATGAAAATTTAAAATCCACTTACACGCGATCTCCATAAAGGACACCTTTAGGTAGTTTTTCTGAAAACGTACATTTATATTTTAATAATTCAGTATGAGTACCAACGAATATTATGTCTATCTATATATATATATGTATACGTACGTATATAACAAATATGTTAATTATCGGAAAAAATATCATACGAGTTATATATACGACAGTAAAATCATAAGATTAAAAGGTTCTAAACTACCTATTTAAAAAAAGTACTTTTTTCATCACAAATTTGTATACATTTTTTACACTCATTTCTTTTAAATTGAAATAAACTCGTTAAAATTATTATTGAATAAGTTATAGACAATCAAAACGTTCTAAATCAATATTAGAAATTTTAAATACTCCCCACGACAATTTGAAAATATCCAGTAAGTTTCTTTTTGTTTTGAGCCCATTTAATATTAATATATAAAAAATTGTATAATAGTATTGTAATTTCTTACACACAAGAAAATGTTTAATAAAATACGGTTATGCTAATACTTGTATATTTTGGTATGTTTGTTTACCAAGTCGACTGCCAAACTCAAATTTCTAATATTGCCTCAGGTATGACAGTTTAAAACACTCCACGTAAATCAAACAATATAACTTAGGTAGCAACTTAACTTAACCAACTAAGTAAATAATTTTGAAATAATCTACTATGAATTTCGTCAGCTACTGAATAATTACTATTATGGCGTTGTTTTTTCTACTATATCTAATATATAAACACACCTGCTATCATATCTTCGTTTTATACAATATAATAACTTTCAGAATATGCATAATGCATATATTAAATGGACAATACTGAACTTTTTCTTTCACAATTCTTCATCATGTTTCGCTCCTTTTCGAATCATAACGTAAGTGTTTGTTAATCCCTTTATCAAATACTGATTTATTATTTAAATATTATTAAATATAATCTGACATGATTATGTCTAAGAATAAACACTAAATTGCTTCCTTATTTCTCCGTGTACAATTTTAAATTTTAGTTTTTATTTTTGTTACCACCATAAGGAGGTTAAGATAGTGAAAAATCATGGTTCTTATATTTAAAGATTCTTTTAAATATTTAAATTAAAAAGTCTATTAATGGATATTTTTTAAATAATAAATACTTCAAAAGCATGTAGATCAATTCAGTTTATGTGTTCTTTTTTGGAGTATATATATATATATGTATTTTAAGCACTACTTCCACAGTTGATAATTATAGAATTAAATTATAAAAATAAAGTATTGATTTTAATGACATATATTGGTATTTAAGAATACTGTAAATTTTTAAAATATATTTGATAAACTGGTAAAAAAAAACAACGTTGACTACACAACTACTAGAGTGATGCAAAATATTATAAATATATTAGTCGAATTAAGTTTTAATTAAAAAGTTTTCATTCATTTTAAATTTAAAATATTCCTTAATTTAACTAATAAAATAATTAATTTACTTTTTACTAACGAAAATTCAATTAAAATAAATATGCTGTAGTAATAGAGGTATTTATTGAAAAAAAAAATTGAATAAATAATAACTTATTTATTAATTATTTGTTAATTTATTAAAATGTATTAACATTATTAAAAGAGTCATTTTATTGAGAAGTTATTTCCAGGAAACTAAAATATAAATAAAAAAATGTCATTGTAAAATAATTGTTTTTTTCGGAAAAAAAACATACTTTTCAAACGTTTAAAAAAACCATAAAATAAACATTTAAGACAAATACAAAGGTTTAAATATTTTTTTTTATAAATTTACTTTTTAAATTATGGAAGTCTGTGAACTTATTATATACATATACATATATTTAAATAAATAAAATTACATATAATTCATATCAATGCGGTTATAATTTTTTGTTTATTTTGGAAATTATTATAATAATTATGAGTAGGTAATCAAAAATTTACTATATTTAATTGAGCTTAATTTTTATCTAAATAAAAGATAAATGCGATTTATATCGAATAAATAAGGGGGTTTTATATAGACTATACCTACTTATGTTTGTAATCTGTACACTCTGTAATCATATATGTCAATCTTGATTCTGGATGAATGATAATGAGAATAAATGTTTTTTAAATACACTTTTATGTAAAAAAAAACAGTGTTTTGATTATTAAATCTGTCTTTGGGTATTGTTTTTGAGTTTCATAACTCAAATTTAATATTATATAATTCATCGTCCTAGATTATTTTAGGTATATATTATTTCTTAACATATATTTGTTTTCTGTGTTAAAATCATTTGATTGCAAAAATATAAAATCAATAAACCTGATTCAGATGTATATGCGCGTTATAAAATACAGACTATTGTCAGGTTATATAAACGATCGATAAAACTATTCAACAATGTATTTTTGACAAACATCTATAGCAAGTCCATGTTGATACATTTGTACATAGATTTAAATGTATAAAAATAAAAATAACTGTAATTATTAATTCATCCATCTTAAAATTAATATAACAGATTATAAATGTGGTTAATTGGACGATGATTAACAACTATTGTCACAACATTAGTGGGTGTTATCACAATTGTGTCTACTAATAATTTAACTGATAGTAACTCCACATTTTTATAATCAACGAATAAAGTATAAATATCATTTTTGCAATACCAAAAATGATTATTGATATCCATATAATAAATACCATAATATACGATTCGTCCCACTATTTTTTTAAATTTTTTTAATAAGTGAGTTATTAAGTCATTAACTTTTAGTAAATAAATAATATAATATTGTATATTCAGATTTTATATGCATTAGTAGATGCTACATGATTAACTAGTACATTTTAAAATTCCATTTTATAGATTTTATAAAAATGTGGTAAAAGGTTCCAAACTATAACAATGTTAAGTTATCGAATATTGGCTAAATGCCATTATACAGTAAATGCGTAACGATTGAGACCTGAAAACAATAAAACCAATTAAAAATAAAATGAAACAGAAGTTTAAATAATATATATATTTACTATCTAGTTGAGTCGAAAATAGACGAGCTGAAAAAAAGTCGTTCCATTTCATAGTCTAACCTATAATAAAATTAAACATATAATTTCACATACTTAACGGTTACCCGTCTAGACAGCTGTTCCTTGTGTGTCATTTGAGGTGATTTTGTGTCGCTAAACCTAATTTTTTAATATACTTTGTTTAGGGTACTTACCTATATATAATGAGAGAAATCTTAACTTATTTTAGGATGTATTTTGTAAAGTATTTGTGGACACTATTCTTCGTTCCGTTACAAAATAATTGTGTATATAATTTCAAAATTACCTCAAATATTTAAAGCCATATATTAAAATCCTATGTTTTCGAATTTTTGTACATGATAAAAAAAAAAATAAAAAAAATGATTAGTTTACTCATTATTTATCGAAAAATATCATTTTTTAATAAACAATGTAGAGTAATATTATAGAAAAAACACTTCCATATATTATTATTTATCAGATATATATATTGTTATTATTATTGTATTGTAAATGAAGACGTTGTAAATAGACTAATTATTATCAGATATATCATATGAAACAAATCAGCCATACGCATTTCCCCCATAATTTTCACATTTTTTTTTGGTTATCGAAAGTTATCGAAGTACAATTATTCACTCATAATGTAGACGTGCAGTAAATATTCGTCTACGCTAACAACCGATCATATAATCGATATTTCGTTTAAAACATTTCAGTTTTATTATTTTGGTCAATAATGATCTTTATCGTTAATTACAAACTAAAATATTAAAAATTATCGTGCAATATATTTTTTGACTAATATACATTCTTAATTGTTATCTTTTTACATACTTTAGGTAACATAATAGATAGTTCCTTTTTTTATTAACTTTAAGTTAAATTATTCAGATTGTAAATATACTATTACTTTTGTCTTTCTTCTTATCATTATATTATATTTATACATTGAAAATTATATGATCTATAGTTGAATTTAATCATACACCAAAGAAAAAAACATTTCAAATGTTGTCGAGTATTATTTTGATTTTTAAGTATTACATAATACTACAAGTACTTCAGCTAATTAATAATTTAACAAATCATTAATGTTCCCTTAAGAACACAATAATAGTATTATAAATTTGAAAACTATAAAAATAAATTTATTTAATGAGTAAAAAGAGATCGATTGATATAAAATTTTTTCTTTTAACATTAATAATGTAAATATATTCGTTTTCTTTCTCTTCGTATAGATTTATGGTAAATAATTTACCAGAAAACGCCGGTTCCCGTATTCTACTGAATTCTATTGATGTTCCGATTTTCTTTCGCTGTTTTGTAAATACAAAGAAGAAACATTTTAGACGTTGTTGACGTTTATGTAAACATTAAAATTCCCGTTAGCTTCTGTGCACAAATTCAAAAATTATAGATATATAATGTAAAAATAGAAATGTGAATAACTATTATAGATCCAAATGATGTTTGCAAATGTAGAGGGGTAAAATAATAATCGATTTTCATTTCGTTTCATTACGCAACCGCAAATATTGAATACAATTTGAACAATGAATCTTAGAACATTGGTACAGTGAACTCGTTATTATATCGGTGAACTAACTATAGTTTTATTTAGCAGTCGATATGATTTACGTGGTTCATGTTTATATTTACTCAGGATACGGTTTTACATTAATTTTGGAAATAAATTTTCATGTATAGATAAACTGTTTACACGTTTCCCATAATTCTATGAATATAACGCTGTAATTTGCAATGATTATCAGAATTTGTTCCAATAAATGTAATTAATACATGAGCTATTTTATTTTACGGTCTGGAAAATTTTTTGTCATTTATCCCAAAAATTTGTGTCAGAAAGTGTTAACTTAAAATGAATACGATTAATTATTTTTCACTAAATTTTGTGGATTTAACAATATGATTATATGTTTAAAATTTCTGAACACTAATCATCGTGGAAGGTATTGTTCTGATAAATTTTTATCATACAAGTAAACAGTAATCTTTATATCCCTGTAGTAAACTAATAGGTACACAAATAAGGGTTTTATTTGAAAACTCAAACTATAATTTACTATAGTTATTTGCGTGTCGTCAGAGAAAATAGAGTTAACTCAATGACGAACATTCAAAAACGTCAAATGGATCACTTTGAATTAACTCTTGTAACGTATAGCCCAAATAAAAGTGTAAATTATAAGTAAATCTACTGATACAAATTTTTATCATTCTTTATATATAGATAACGGATCTAGGACTTTGACCGACAACCAATCATCTGACAGGATAATCGACCAACAAGGACAATTGACCGTCAGTTTTATTTCATTAAATAATACATATAAGTACATAATAAAGTACATAAAAATCTAAAATTATGCACTTAAATCATGCGTAGTAAAAAAAAACATATTTTTCACCAAATTACCTAAACATTCAATAAAATCTTTTTTTAAAATATCTGAAACATAATTTTATTATTGATTGCAGTCGAGTTGTCGGTACTTTTTTGGTATTTTTATGAAGTATTATTGTAATTTTTTTTTCTCTATTATAATTATTAACATATTTATAAACAATTATGATAATTATTTCCGTTATTATCATTTTTATATTAAAATGATTTAACAAATTTCTAAATAATTATTAACCTACATAATATTTTAATGTACTTATGTGTTTTATTTAACGAAATAAAACTGTTGGTCGATTGTTCTTGTCGGTCAATTGTTCTGTCGGTCGATTAGTTTTCGATCGATTGTCCAGATCACATATATTTCAAATCAGTTTTATTTATATTTAAAAATTTAGTACCTACGTATACTACGATTAATGTTATAATCACTGTAATGTAAATTTTTAATTAAATACAAATAACAAACCATGCAATTTATTATTATAAAATATTAGAGCCATTCTGAAATTATAATAAGAGTTCAAATATTAAAATAAATAGTTGATACTTGACTAAGATATTTGGAAAAACGTGTACATAATAACTTTACTAGTATACAATACTTAAAAGAAATCAAAAGTAGCTAAAAAAAAAAAATTTTTTCCATTTTTAAATGCATTTTAAAGTATTACGAGTGTTGCATGTTAAATTATTCACTCTGTATGCAATTGTCAAACGTATTTCTTACTTATGTTCTCCCTGATGTATATATTTTGTCGTTTAAACTATTTTCATAAATCAACACGCGTGACGACGGTTGGAATACTCGATTTTATACTTGTACGAGTATATAATAACAATATTTCATTATGGAAACACAAAAAAGATGAATACCTACTTATTAATATGGTTGACAAGTATACTGTTATATACAAGACAAAAAACCACGATTATACCGTTTTATAAAAATGTGATAGCGAGTTCTCATATCATATAAAATGATGACGTGACATTGACATTTTTCCATTCCTTATTATATAATAACACCTAAATGGTTATTATAATAATTTTAGAGAGACAAGATTACCGATATTTAATAAGTAATAAGACTTGAGCATTAAATTCTTATTAGGTTATTTAGGAGTACTATACCTTTACTCTACTTTGCCAAACTTTTCTTATTTCGCATTAGCTACATCGAAAACTATAATGTTAAACTATCGCTAATTATTTCACCGTTTCAAATTGTTTAGAACTTTTCAAAATAGATTGATTTAGCGAATTTCTATATATGAATCATGGAATAGTTGTTTGACCAATTGAGTGGGTGGAGTTTTTGTTAAACTCGATGCAAATTTAAATAATTCGGTTAACATATTTGAGCTAGATCCCGAATATAATATTATATGGACCAGAACCAACCCCAAATTACCATAACCTAAATCATATCACGAAACATAGATTTATACCAGTTATCATTTCTGGGATCTGGGAATTTGAAATTAATAGTTTTTCTGTAATTATTTATTATATTATAATTATTTATACATACTGATATAGTTACAAACTATACAAAGGATAATTTCTAAGAAAATATTTTTTAAGGCTGTATAAAGTTGTTGGAATATGATAGTTTACTTCCAGATTAGACACTAACCTAGAATCTCATTTTTTTGAATTCTCAGTTTGTGAACATGGAATCATTTTTGATTTTACATTCATTTATTTTTTTAAAAGAATACTGTGTTCTTTATTCAAAGATAATTTTTTTCCTTTAAATATCTGTTTTATGGTTTCTATTTAAATTATGTCGCAAAACTCATTTAGAAAAATAATAGCAGTTCCACGTATCCCAACACCATATAAAAAATATAATACTTCCCTGATGACCGATAGTAAATTATTGTATTGCTGTTCAGTGGCAAACCTTAAATTGGTTGACGTTTAAAATAATAGCTCTAATGAAAGAGTTTTTACCCTCTTTATCTACCAATGTGTCCTTGATTGTTGGATTTAAAAATATCTAAAATATATTCTCGTAATATTTTTATATCATCAACATATCAAATCTGTCGAAACATATAATATGCATACGTATATACCAGTACTCATAATTTATTATGTTACGTCATTTAACTGTAACTATAAACCAAATATGATATATTTTACAAAAAAAAATAAATTTGTTATTTCTAATTAAAACATGTTGCCATCATATACCATGTTTTATTATTATAATGCATTAGCAATGGAAATGGAAAACAATAGGAGGGAACGTTAAACAATAACAGTAGAATAAAAATTTAGATTACATTTTGACATGTTTAAATCTTGTGTAGATAAACGATATTTTAAAATATAAGTTTATAAAATTATATTTTTGACTAAATAATGCAGGGAAATTAAATACATATCATATTCAGAATGCTGTCGTATTGCGTTGGTCTATTTAAAAAGTGTTATGGTATAATTATTATTTTTATGCCTTATTTTAGTATTTTCAGAATTATTAACACATGAATTGAATATATTTCTTTCGTACAGTTCTTAAAATTAAAAATACAAAAATATTTTATTCTATTATATTATATTTTATCCGGGACGGTGAAAAAAAAAGTTCTATAAAAATCGTTTCTAGGAAGTAAAATAATGTTTTAGGAAAATGTTTAATCCTTAAAATTAAGGTTTAAAGAAATACTTTCAATAATAATATTATTTTAAAAACCTTTTTAGAAATGTGATTATGTTGCTAAACTGTTTTACTTGAATATCTTAATGTTAAAATAGATTTTAATATGTCATAATATTCCCATTTAATTTCTCCATCTAACTAACTCAAAATATATTTTATAAAGAAATATACTTAGCTATCTTTAAATACCAAAATTTAAATATATATATTTCTCTTTAAAATTAAAATTTCTGAAAAAAGATAATGCTATGAATTAGACAATAATATATTTAATATTATATTAATTTAGTATTTGGTCAATAATCAAGTTATGATAAAAATGCTGAACGTAAATTCTTTATATATTATCAGTTGGTTAGGCAGAGAAAGTTTATACACGTAGCCAAGGAAACGTCATCTTAAATTTTAGTTTCATGGATATTAAATATACCTGTAACATATTACAATATTATATATTACGCGGTCAAAATTTTTTTATTGGATATTATATTTTTTTACAGTCTAATTTTAATTTATATACAATTAATAGTAACTAAATATGCTTATTATATTTAATTATAATATATAAATATATTTTTAACCAAAAAAAATCAAAAATTTTAAAGCCAAGGTCAAAAAAAGTTCTTGTCGCAAAATACATTTATATCAGCTTTTATTCTACCTATTTCCATTTTTTTTATTTTTCTATACAACCATCCATATTTCTTCCTTAATTTTAGTTTTCACCGTTACACCTGTTTTACCATGACATATCTATAAAATATATTATTGGCGGCTAATATTTGACATGCATGTTGCAAATACATCATAGAGAGGACTTCTGTACCTAAACTATATTATTATATTTTTGGTTCATTTGTTGTAGGTGGAGGTGGATCAAGGCCAAATTTTCTGTTTTATTTTTCAAAAAAAATTATATGTGTTCTCTTGTGAATGAGAAAAATAGTTGTATTCAAATTCCATCCCTCTTAAAATAGTTGTTTTCTCTCTATCTCGGTTGAGGGATGACATTTTTTATAAAATATATTATACTAATTTTTTTTGCACCCTTATAACTTCCTTTGTAATGAATACACAATGTTTGTTTTTGTTTGATTTTAAAGCTGTTGATACAAATATTAAGGATTAATAGAATATCTGCAATTATATATTATTTCTCTGCCTGATAGGAATGCCTGTTAACTTAATAAAGCTTAATTTTATTTTATTTTGATTTAGACCAGCGTACATTTATATATGTTATTTTTTCATTGTATTTAGAACAAGGAACTTTAAAGTTTTTCAGTTAAGTTCCGATTCAAAAGAAAATCAAGATTTATTTACTGATTCTAATAATTACAAAAGATTTTTATAAAGTTTGAGTTGTGGACTTGTCGTTAATTTTTTGAATGCAATATGTTTTAAAATGTGTATTTTATTTTCACTGAATATTATCTATAAGATAAGGATTCATGTTCTATTACTATAGGTCTTTTAAATAATTTGAAGTATATATTTAATTTGTAAGAGCCAAGTATTTAGAATAGTTATAAAAAAATGATCGTTATTTAGAGAATATAAAAAAATAACAATATTTAATAGTATTGACAATCTTTTGAGAATTATAACAATTGATTATATTGTTGATTTTAATATCGCAACTAATCGTAATTAATAACGTCTTTTAAACTAGTTAATATTTTAAATAATTATTGTTTAATTGTATTTTTATACATAAATATATATATAACTTTAGAAAGGTTATCATTCGCTTCGAATGAAATAAAGATAATAAATGGTTAACAATAATTATTATTTATAATTTATATATAGATATTTTATTATTATATACAATGGGTTGCCAAATTAGTAGGATCACTGTGGGAGTATTAACTCCCACAATATAAATATATTTTATAATTTCTTCATATTTACGAAAATAATTTCCTAACAAAATTACCCTAAATTATCCTATTAAATATATAGCATAGTAATCTATAGTGCCACTATCAATTTAGAAATCCACTATTAAATTATTTATTGGATAGATTTATTAAATACAAACAATATTATTCTTTCATATAAAACCACAGAAAAAAAACGAATGATAAATTTTTAAATAAATTTAAAATTATTAAAATTTTTCCGTTTTACCAACTCGATAAAAATATATTTACCTTATAATTAACAATCATAATGACGAGGTTTAAACCATTACCAAACTTCCGTGTAATCGTTATTCCTTTATTATAGCGATCTTTGTTTCTACAAATCTATATTTAATAATATGTGATAGCTATTTTAAAGATTCTTAATTCTTAGCCCTCAGATTTTTGTACTTTTAGAGCAGTAGCATCCGATACTTCCTCTTTTAGTTTCAATCTCTGGTTTGAAATATATATATTTTTAATTTTTTTAATTTAAATTTTATATTATTATACTTTTGCATATTTCAAAAAACCTTTAGACAAAAATTAGTGTGTTAAATTACTTAGGACTTTTTGATATATAAAATAGTAATTGACATATAAATTATATATCGGAATTATCTTTGAGAACATAACATCAGTTTTGTCAATGTAAACAGATATTCTTCAAATTATTTTATACATTGTTTATATGCGATTGAAGAAATGTTAATTTTGGGTTTTTGAGCACATTGGGCGAATATTGATGTAACCAATAACACTCTCAACGAGCATTTTGGTACTTATATTCTAATATTTTAATTATTTGGTGATTAAATAACTATTATAAATTATGTGTACTTTTAATTAATCAAATAATCACGCTTTTTGCGTAGTAAACACAATATCACGTCGTTTTAGTATACATTTTCAATCAATTACGTGACTATTCGTTTAAATATATGCCTACGTTCCGTCGATGAAGTAAATGTTAATAATACAGAATTATCCATCCGTAGAATATATAATTTTCTAAATGTGCACGAAATATTGAAATTAAAATTTAATTTCAGTACGTACTATTAAATCCATATTAAAATAAATAATTTGTAAGGTTTTTTAAACTTGTATCAGACTCAACAGTGATATTCCTATTCATTTTTTTTTTTTTTTTTTTTTGGTAGTATACTAATCCGTAGAAAATAAAGTTTAAAGATTTTTACATATTTTTTTTTCATAATATGGAAAATTTCACATAGTTTTTTTTCACAATATCGGTAATCAAAAATCATTAACATTAGGTTAGCAATAGTGTATTTAGGATTTCGTCGATCTAGGTATATGTCTTCTTCTTCTTCGTCGTCGTCACTCTAGTCCACAACTTCCACAGAACTTGATCCTTAATATTCTTCCCACTTACACCCGTCAACCACATATCATTCTCTATTATATCTTCCACCTCTTCCCATCTTTCCTTCAACATAAATTCCCTTTAACCCTCTTACTGCTTATGATTCCTTAATATATACTATAGCCATCACAATCTATTCTCCCTGGTTTGTCCACTATTAAAGCCACTCCTTTAAAGTAGTTTGAAAAATTTTTTTAAATTATGTTAAATACAACCCAAGTTTGAAAAAAGTGATCTATAGTAAGGGAGGCGAACTTCAATGAACTTCAATCATCCTCTGAGTTTGACAATGTTATCTTCCCGGCTTTGCCATATTGTTTCTTAAAGCTAATAAGTACAAATAAAATAAAATAATTAAATTAAATTTATCTGTAGCACATACAGGTTGCTAAGTAAAAACAGATATACGATTAAAAAACATAATTATCTCTTTTAAGATTTAAAACTTTGAAATCTCTAATTTCTATAAATATTTCAATATCACCAAAATTGTTTATCATTTATCAATCATCGTAATAATACTGAACTACTTCGCTATATTATTGTTGTGAGTTTTAAATTTTAAGAATCATTATTTCTAATATTATGAAGAAAGGATAAAAGTTTATTTAAACAGAATTGTGTTTTATCATTTTAAGGTTCATTATTATATCGACATTATATGATTATCAAAAATGTCAACATTGAAAATAATATCATTTGTTTTATTTGATATCCATTTAATGTTTTATTTGCTAATTGTATAATTTTCTCCAAATTATGTAATTTAATCTTTGTATGACTGGGAAAAAAAACACCATATAATAATGGAGTAATGGGGTACAATGGTACATACAATATTAGTATTTCTATTTCCTCCGTAAATTAATTTGTTTGTCAGTTTTTTGATTGTACAACGACAATAAATGTCGATAATATTATATGGTATAATACTCTTAAACTAATAAACTAATTTATTTACGATGAGAAAAATAATGAAAAATAAATTAGGTTTCTGAGATGTTTCTAAAATATCTTAATTTTTGTAGGTACCTGCTGTTTACTATACATTAAGTTTCAGTTAGATGAAAATCGAGAAATAATTGATGACTAAAAATATAGTGAAACTAACCAAAAATGTGTTTACTAATAGTAAATTATTAAAATTAATTAGGTGCGAATTGATAAGTAACAAAATTGTTATAAGCCTGGCGTTCTAAACATTTTATGCAATTTTCGTTTATGAGTTATGAGCCACCCCACTATTAATACTGATATTTATTCAGCACCATATCATAATCTTTTCGTTTATATTATAGAAAAAAAAATGAAATATAATAAGTTTAGAACTACAATAAGTACGGCAAAACACTTAATGAATATAATTTTTTTTCTAACGCTTTTATACAATTCTCGTATTTAAAGAAATTTAATTAATTTCACGCAAAACTAATAGTAACAATTTAATTTTGCATTCTTTGAATTATTTTGGTAATTTTTAGGTATACGGTTATTTTTTAGAAACTTGAATGCATTTCTTCTAATTTATATATATATATATATATATAGTAGTATAATGTAGAGTATATTATAATAACAACATTTGAACCATATAGTTTATATGTATGTCTTTTGATATAATTTTAGAGTTTCTTACACTACATAATGTCTATATATTTACTGGGCGAACTAACCATTTGTGTGCATATCTCTGTATTTTGTATTTTGTGTCTACATTATTATAATAATTATTATAATATATATATATATATATATATGTGTGTGTATTTATTTATATAATTCTAACACATTTATTTTATTATCATAGAGCCAATAGTGAGAATACGAAATAATAAAAATATAATAATCCAATAACCATTATTTATGATAGTAAAATATTGCAAAATAATAATATAAAATTAATGTGAATAATTCGATTTAATAGCTTAAGCTTGGCTACTTTGATTATCATAATATATACTAAGTAGTAACTTCTTATTTCACATATTATTTTTCATATTATACTAATTGTGTCGTGCACATACAGTTTATGTACCTACTGTAACACCGTCATTATAAGGTGTTATTTTTCCCAATCATATAATTTGGTAATCAAATATACTACATTTTTAAAAAAATTACTTATTTTGTAATACTAATAGTTTTATGATAATTATCAATAAATATGATCACTTATAAAAGTTGATTTAACTTTTTATTTGGATACATTTAATCTAAATTCGTATAAGAATTATAGAGGTTGAGTACCTACCAAGTCCTTAAAATGTGTAAAAGTAAAAATATTATTTTAAGGGAAAAATATTAAGCATTATTTTTTTAAAACAAATAATTGTATAAAATATAGAAAATATCACGGAAATACAAATCATATATAAACTAAGAATTCTGGAAAAAAATTTTACCACAAGGTTGTAGGAAAATACGCATGTGTAAGACGGCGTGATGTATAGGCAAAAGTAGTACATTACTGTATGGAGGACTAATTACGAGTATCATAGATTTATAACTTTTTTTTTTTAGTTGATGTTGAACAATTTAAAGTTAAATATGTTTCAGCTGAAATCACTTGTTAAAGTACCTACGCCCTATGTTTGATTTCCGGTCAATCTCTAATCGTTTACAACATAATATTAAAGACAAATAAACCATTTAATAATACCCGTTAAAATATTTGGACATGTATTATTTCGGTTTTGTTTGAACATGGGGAAAAACATTAGATCCATAGAATTGCAACTATGACCAAAAAACGTATTTTAGTACAAAAATAAATATAAAATATATTATTTTGTCATAAGTTTATTTTAGTTATCAACGACAGTAATACTCAAACAACATGTTAAATACACTAAATCTTCAGTAATAATATTATAAACTATTAAGTACTTACAAAATATTTAGAATAAAGAAAAATTACATTTAATCATTTTAAACAATAATATAATAATTTATCCATTAACCCGTCTAATGTTTATTGATTGCACAGCTAAAAATCTCTATGTTTTATTGATATCTGTAGAATATTTTTTTTTAATTTATGAGATTAAAGTTCATATATACAATATACAATTAAATAAAATAGTTTTAATTCTTCATATTAATATTTATTAATAAAAAATGTATAAAGAGCTTATATAGATATACTTGCATTTTGTTATGTCAATCTTTAATCATTATTTAACAGTATATTTTGTATTTTCTTGATTGAATTAGGTTAGAGACAATGTAAATCTGAATTTCTACTTGTTTCCGCACATTTTTTATAGATAATTTGAAATAGAAGTTTAGATTCATTAAAAACTTTTGCGGTGATAAGCATACTCATATAATGTACCATAATATGTTAAAGTCTATTAGTTTAAACATATAAATCATTTAGTGACCATGATATTTGTGTGTGTAAATAAATTATAGATTTAAGGTTTTAATCTTTTAATAAATACCAATTCCATTTTCATAATCGCAAATTATTCAAATATTAAAATATTATTAACTAGTAATTAAAAAAGACTATCATGAATTCCGTAAAAATAAAAGCATATTTTAACATGGAAAAATCGTATTTGTCATGTGTTTTAAATTTATTATGATAAACATCATCTGATATTACAATTATCATATTACTACATTGGCGTCCAGAAATTTGTTGTTGGTTATTAGTGATAAAAATTATTTCTTAGGAAAAAATAAAATGGTATCGACCTGGTTGTGTATAATAAAATGTCAGAAAAATGATCCAATATTTATAAACTTTAAAAATTGATTAAAAATATTTAATTCATCTTTAGTAAAAATTTTTGACATACATTTAAAAAAAAAAAAATCAAATCTACAAAATAACTATCTTGTTGTTATTTTTTAAAATTTAATTTTTCTTTTTTTTATTTCGAATTCCTAAACATTTAAATTGAATTTAGAATTATTTAAGTTTTTATGAACAACAAAATATTTTAAGAACTATTAGATTTAATTTTTGTATATGTAATAGTAATATAATCACAAGGCATATATAATGCAGTAAAATAAAATTAAAATAATAATTATACAATATCAAATAATTTTTTGGTAAATTTAGAAATTAGTGAATACTATAATTTTAATATATATATATTTATATATATATATTTATATATATATATTAATAGGTATACACTATACATTATACGTTTATACTTAATTTGATGAAGGTACATAGAATAATCTCGATTTGACGAAATCGTATTTTTGCCGTTTTATTTATTTATTTTTTTTGTAGTTTTTCCTTACGCATTGAAAAACTATTGATAATATCCAAAAATGACCTGTATGAAGTACAAAATTGGCAAACATTTTTTATCGTCACCGGGTAAGCTTGTAAAGATTTGTTCAAAAAAATGTAGACAGAAAAAAAAAGTAAAAAATAAATATCTTTGTAAAACCAATAGTTTCCTTGCTCCAGTCTGAATCTAAAATTATCAAGCTATTTATATTATTCTAAAAAAGTGGAGGCTCCGAGGCCATTGTCATTCTACCCTCTCTCCACCACCACGACAACCATCACCACCATCACAACTACCTGACTGCATTCTTTTTTTTTTTACATTTTCCCACAATATTGCTAGGGTGACTGGAAATTCGTTTTTGCATATTTCATTCCAATTCTCTCTTTCCCTTTCTCTCCCGGCCGGAATAATCCGAATTTAATATTTTATACACGGATACACTACCCGGACACCGCACTTGCTCAACCCTTACCGTTCACGGTCTCCGCTTCCCCCTCGGTGCTAATAAAACATTCTCTCCGCTACACGCAACCAACACAATATATACACCGTAAGTACACCTTTGTTCCCGTAATATTATATATATATATATATATATATATATATGTTTATGTGTGTAGAGGTACAATGTATACCTGTTACACCTGTTACACCATACTACCCAGTATCAAAATAGCTCTCCTCCGCACCAAAAACTTGTATACAATATATAGTATGCTCTGTCCATCAATTATTCACTGTAAACCTCGAACTTTCACTATTAATATATTCGACCTTTGATTCCTGTTGCCGGATACATCACGGGCTGCGGAGATTTAAACCGAAATTCTACAGCCATCGGTCGGTTGTCCGCGCGTGTTGTACCGTAGGTACGTATATTGTGACCATCGAAAAACACGACTAATAAATCCCTTTGAGAAAACATGTTCACAAATGATCGAGGTGGTGTCACTTAAAATGTACCTTACCGCCGAATTCTTTAATTTTGAAATAGACGAGCCGAAAGAGACACTAGGGACAATGTGTACATTAAAGGTAGTAAAAAAGTGTAAACAACCAAATGAATGGCAAAGTAATATAATTTTCGTAGAAAAACCGAGTATAAAATGAGTATAAGGGTATGCTTAGATTCAAAATAAATAAATAAATACATTGTGCGTGAGAGATACGGAATACCAATTAAATTAATTTTAGTGGAGAAAAAGTATTTTACAGTGATTGATTTAAAAGATGATTTTTAATTTATATATTATATGAAACGACCCAAAATATTGTTATCTTTGTACACCATTTAGATGTTATAAATTTCTGAGATTACCATTTGGTTTAGCTTCAGCTACAAAAAATCTCAATTAGCAAACATTTTGGAGGTTCTAAAAATGTAAATGTGTATTTTGATGATCCATTGATAGCTGGATGTAATAAAGAGGAGTATGATACAGCGTTAGAAGAAATATTGAAGAAAGCTAGAGAAAGTAATATTAAATTTAATCCTAATAAAGTACAGTATAAGAAGAAAAAAGTTAAATTTTTTGATTTTGTTTTTGGAAGTGAAAAAGTGAAGTCAGATAATGATAGAATAACATCAATAATAGAATTAAAAGAGCCAAATAACAGGAAAAATTTAAGCATTATAAATTACCTTCGTGGTTCTATTCAAAATTTATCTGAAATTGTTACACCATTTATAATTTTGCTGAAATATTATATCCTATGGGAATTGGATATTAAACAACAAGAAGTTTTTGAACAATTGAAAAAAATATTGTGTAATTTACCTATGTGAAGTAACTTTAATTTAAATTATCCGTTTAAGATACATATTTATGCGTCTGAAACAGCAATTGGGTGTTGTATTTTTCCGAATAACAAACCAATACACTATACTTCACGTTGTTTAAATAAAACTGAAATTAATTATGCACAAGTGGAAAAATAAATGGTTGCAATAGCGTTTGTATGTATCAAATTTTATTTTTTAATTTATGGACAAAATTTAATTAAATTTATTACTGATCATCATCCTCTAATTTTAGTAATGAAAAAAGAAATTTATAACATTCTAAACAGCAGATTAAGGAAGCGAAGTTTAAAGCCATTGTTGTACAATATTGATGTTCAATACTTACCGAGAAAGTATATTTTTAATTTTAAATTTAGAAATTTTATTTTTTTTTAAAGGCTTTGAATTGCGTGATGTAGACTAAAGTGACATATTTGAGGAGGGACGCAGGGGAACGGAGCTACTCTTCATATATTTCATATTTAACAACGTGCCCTTTAATTTATTATTAAAGGTAGGCAAGGAACGCAGTGTTTATTTAAATTTTTATTTAACATTTATAAAAATTATAATTTTTTTTTTTTTTTTTGGAAAAATCGAGAAATTACGAAAATCAATGTTTTTTGACATTGTCACATAATACATTTTAGACAAAAAAACATAATATTAAATGTTGAATAGTTAATGTTATTAAATCATGTTGGTATCATATAGGTAATAAATAATCTTCATTATCCGTGAATAACTAAAAACTAAAAGAATAGTGAAAACAAAGTGACACCGATAAAATTAATTTCAGTCTACATCTACTACAACTTCCTCGATTATTCATTTGAAAGGAAAAGTGTTAAATTATTTTGAAAGAGGAATGCTTAATCTATGTTATTTTGAAAATATGTAACCCAACAATGATATTAAAAAAATTTTGGATATTTTTATACTATTCATGTTAGGTATATAATAATCTAAAATGTTTTTAAAAATATCCCCTGGTTTAGAAACTTTGGTTAAGGTGTGTGGGGGAAGAAGTCCTCCACGGCTTATTTATTTTTTAATATATCCCGGAACGCTGATTTTTTAACTAAGCCTAGAGTCTGTTCTTATTTTTTTTTCTAATTCAACCACTGGATGTAGTTCATACTTTAAATAAGGTTGAAATACAATTAAAAAATAGCAAATCAAATAAATTCATAGAGATGACCAAACATTATGAGGTATTAGGAAAAGTACTTACCAAAAAGATTTAATTCTAAGGAAGAATTAAAATTATATTACAAAATAAAAAAAGAAAATATTGTGAGTAATAAATTAATATATTTTGGTAAGAGATTATTAGTAACAAAATATTTGAAAAAGTATATTGTTTAAAAGACGCATGCTACACATTTGGATATGCCAAAAAATTGCAGCTAAATTAAATCAGTTATTTTACCGACCTGGGATGTTCAAATTCAAAACTTTATAAGAAATTGTAGCATTTGTTTAATGTTCAGTTATAAAAAATAAAAGAAACTATTATTAGTCATGAGTTCTCAAGTATTTGATTTCAGAAAAACGGTATGGATATAACAGAGTTTCAAAATAAGAGTTCGTGGTGATTATTGATCACTATTCAAGGTGAATAGAATTTAATAAATTTAAGTTTAAAAACGCCGCTGAAAATAATTAAAAAAGTAAAGAAAATTTATAGTAGATTTGGCATTTCAAAGATAATAATAGCAGATAATAGTTCCTTTAATATTTATGAGTTTAAAAAATTTTCCACTAAATTGGGTATAAATATTATAAATTTCAGCCTAATTTTTCTAGATCTAACGGGTTAACAGAAAAAGCTGTAGGTATGGTTAAAAAATATTAAAGAAAAAACTTGTAGAGAGTGATGATTTGAAATCATATTTACTAAATTATATAAATACACTTGTTGAAAGAAGAAAAAACAGTTATTGGAAAAAAAAAGGGAATGATGGAAAATTGGAAATAAGTAGAAGAAACTTGAATATAACTAGGTATTTTAGACAAGTAAAAAAGACACAAACGTTTGGATACACGTAAAATAATAAGTCAATGATATATGTGACATTACATTATGTTATTAATGTAATTCAATATTAAGGTGTTATTACTATCAGGTATGTTAATTAATTTTGTATTATATTGTTACTTATTAATTTTAATACATTTAATATATTATATAAATATAAAGCACTGTTTTTAATTCTAAACAAAAAAATGTACATAAATTCAGTAAATAATTATAAAATTTTAGATATAATAAAAAATGTATTATTATTTTACTCAAAAATGATATAAGAGATATTTTTGAAAATAAACTTGTAAATTTAAAGTTGTGTGGTATCTTATATTAAAACCCAATAGTATGTAATATTAAACTAATTTTTATTCAGATTTTCGAGAGAATGTTACATTCACATTTTCTGTATATATCTAATCAATATTGAAAAATTACAACTTCGTAATTTCTAGTATTATAGTAAACTAACTAATGACCACATTTATACACAAGACTATGTTGAGTCATCTTTGTTTTTATTTAAATTTTATAAAAATATATTCTATTTAAACTATTATTTGTTAAAATAGTTTTATGTCTATATAAAAAAAAAAAAAAAAGCCACTTCAGCATAGATTATGATATATATAATATAGTATAAATTTAGTAATATGCAAACTCTAAAATTCAATAATCAAAAAACAAAATTTAATATTAGAACAAATAAAAAATGTTGACAAGAATTAAGAACGTAAATTTCCATATTTTCAGTTGGTTAGAAAGAGTCAACAATTTCCGGTGTATCATCTTCTTAATTATGTAGAGAATATTATCTCCAATTAGTTTTTTTTATTAAAAAGTTTCTTTTATTTTAACAGAACTACAAATATAAAAGTGACATATTTTCAGGGAAAAAATTCAAACATATTTACCATTTTTATAAGTTATGCGGAGAAAATAATTATTATTTTAAGCAAACTTTCAGATCTAATAAGTGTTTTTAGAGTGTGGAGCTATTATATCCGAGAAAATTATTAGAAATATATAGTGTTTTGAAAATATTTATTTTTAGATTTTAGATACCCAAAATGTCTACTATTTATTATTTTACTCCCACTACTATGTAGTACTATATTAAACGATAAACAAACTGTATATGATTTTAGACAAAAATTAAAATCGTGTTTTATAATAACTAGTATGAAAATAGAGTTTGTATATATTTTGAATTGGTACTACGGAGTACCAATTATTACCACGTAATTTTCGGCACATTAATATATGATTCCACCTGAAACTGTAAAAGTTTCCATATAGTGATGCAAACATTTTAATAACATTGTTTTAAAGACAAGAATAATATTTTCGGGAATGAGAAATTGTAATTTCCATAACATATTAAATTAATAGAAAACAATGTAAAAAAATTAATTATAGCGTTCCTATTCCTTGCTGATAAGATTAAAACAAAGATCATGTAATGAAATAACGTATTATTTTTAAAGTTCAATATTCTTTGATATGTGAACCAAGGATTGAGATACAATGTGCAATAGGATATAGAGGGAAAAAGCTTTTTGTCCCACTTTTGGAAGTTTATGGCTTTAAATTTTTAATAGTCATTTTGGTAAAAATTGATGAATGACCTTTTTTTTTTTTTTCTTGTTAAAATTTAAAAAGAGTACTACAATTATATTAACCCAGAATGACAAAATATTTTATTACTGGTGCTAATAATTAATTTTTACTTTGTATTTAACCAATCAGGTTATTTTTTCTTCCATTAATTTTGATAGAATTTATTTGAAATTGTTACGTTCAAAAATAATATTTTGAATATAATTATTAAAAAATAAAAATATTCAAGTGTGTTTTATTTTGTATTTTAATTTTGTTATGTATTTAATATTTTATATTAATTAAATTAAAAACATAACCTAATTTAGGCCTGCTTAAAAATCAGGAAATCTCACAATAAACGTAAAAAATATTATTTTAAGTGTTGAGTAAAATATTAACCGAATAATGTAAAGTACTCAATACAATGTAAATGAAATTTGTCATAAAAGAGCATATTTCATTCAAAAAATGAAATTATTTAAAATTAAGTACCTACTTTAATATTGTCCAAATAAATCGGTTGACATATTGTAGAAATAATAAATATATGAACGTTTATATAGATGTATGATTGTTATAAATCGATTATATTCTAAAGGTTATTAATTTCGATGTCAGCTAATTAAGGTGACCATCAGAAGCAATTTTTATTTTTATTATCAAGGCATCCTGCGATGTTTCGTATGAAATCGGACACGAATTTTCTTAAAATTTTAGTGCGATTATATGGCTAATTGTTGACAATTTTTGTTTAAAATCATTATGAACTGATTCATACAAAAGCTATAATAAATAATATGCAAAAATTTGAAAATGTCTTTATTAATTTTTTGTTATCGTGGCTTATTAATTGAGTTGAAGCATCTGATAATAATTGTTGGCACGGAATTTAATTTTCATAATGTTGTTTACGTACAATAGGGGCTCTGTGTTAACTAAATTACATTATTTTGGCATTTTTTATTCTGCGAAGTACCAACTGTCTAATTTCATCTGGTCAATGTTTAAACCATGACAACAATTATAGAAATAAGACAAAATTCAATTGTATAATCAAAACAAAAAAAATAAGAAAATAAACCTATTTTTGTATACAAAATCTTCATTTTCCAATTTGATCGGATAACTTCCCTTTTTAATGTATCGTAAATGTAATATACATTTTTAGTATTTCAGATTATGTAAAGATCATCATTTTAATCCACCTACATGATGTACGTCAACTTGTGACGTGTATTCTCATTTCATGTATTTAAATATTGGTTTAGGAGAAAGGTTTTTTAAATTTTAACATTATAACTTTTTTCAATTTTCTCACGTTTAAAAATTTTGATTAAATTTTAGATAAAGTTCCTCTTTGTTTAAAAAATAAAAACTATTGGATATAATTTAAATTACTATTTGGCTATTAACTTTATAAACAAAAACAAATTCCTGTTCTCATATGAAGTCGTTTAAATGAGAGTTTTTATTGTTATTATTTTAGTTATTATCTACTTTTTTATTTCAATATTGTGTATTTATCTATCTACAGAACTTATTTTTATTATAAAATAAAAATATCAATATAGTTGACGTCAGATAGAACCTTTTCATTTGTAACATATAAAATGTTATGAGATGAATTAACTGAAATAAATAGGGTATTATTATTGGTTAAACTATTTTAAAGAAAGTAGGGAAGTAAGAAAATGGTACTATGAAGACTTGGACGGAATCCTAAATTTATTTTGGGTAACATTTACACATACATATCAAATATTGTTATAAAAAGGGATATTAATATATGTATTTTACACGTTTAGTATAGATTCATTGTTACACAAATGTGTATAATACCTAGTATATATATATATATATATGTCAAATTACATTTTGAAGATATATTTATTTAAATTAAAATCACGCCTAATTTTTACATTTATATATATATTTCACGACTTATATAGTAGAAACTAACTTGAAAAGAAAAAACTTGGGGCGAGTTTAAAAGTTCATGTACCATTTGTTAGTTGTCGTTCTGGAAGATCTACGTTAATATGAATAGTTTAAAAAAGGGTTGTAAATTTAATGAATGTTGATGTAGTTACTCTAGGACCCCTTAAATTTTAGCATTTAACGTATATAATATATGTGAAAGTAAAAAGAAATGTGTTAATATCAAACATTACTACAGAATATATTTAGACGAATTTAGAACTCCTTGTAACTGAAAACCACTTTGATCGATATAATTTAAATTTTGATTCGAATAAAAACGTTAGGTGTAAAAGCACAAAATGTCCTAACATCTCAATGTTCGAGTTATAATGTTAAATGAGCGAGATTAGATCGGGAAAAATATAGATGAATCAGTGTTAAAGAGATGACAAGATCAATAGGAATTTTTTAAATAGAAAAAAACCACAGGGAGTTTTATTTTAGTTACGCAAATACCCGATATCTGTAATGCTCGACTAAAAAGTCTGGAAAATGCGTAATCAAAATAATCAAAAAATTAACCAGTTTCTTGATAAATGATAAATTGTACAGTATAGACGATATGCCCTGAATCATGCCGTTAAGTATTTTATCAACGTTAAAAATGTTTGGCCTTCTATCCATTCTGTACACATGTACTGGAAAGAGATTGCTTCTTTGTCTATTAGTGGCTGATAATATAATATATTTGAATTTTATTCTATCAGTTTATTCAAATTTTATGAATCACACCACATTAAAAATTAATATGAACCAGTATACCTTTTAGTTTTTTTGGTTTCTGTTCCAATTTTTTCAAATTTAAGGGTTAGGGTTCAAGTCCCGGTTACTAGTATTTTTCGGTTTCAAAAATAATGTTTTGAAAAGTATTTTATCACTCTGTATACATGTACATAGTATGAAAATTTAATAAGTACCTAATAGCTTTAATTATGTAAAACGGGGATTATCACCTCAAAGTTACTAATGGGCCAAGTTTTGAAACTTAAAATAATTGTGAGCCAGATATAAAGTTTTTTGTATTGTAATGATAAAATAATTAATTATTAATGTATTTTATGCATAATATGATAAGAACTAAGATATTAATTTAATATATGTTTTATCATTGATAACTTTTCCAAAATTGTATTTACCTAGTGGTAATTACTATATTTGAAGTAAATTAGTACCTACCTAAGTATTGTTTATTGGTGAAAATTATAATATGCGCCTCAATTTAAATTACGGGGAGGTTATTATATAATATATAGTTTTTTTTATTTTATTTATATTTTGGAAGATAAATAGTTCTTCTAATATTATAAATAATTTTTAAAATATAATAATTATTATAAATGACAAAAACTACTTTATTTTTATTCAACCATTTTGACAATAGACACAATATGAAGCCAAAATATATCGATTATTTCAAAATGAACGTAACTGAGTTTTAATTAAAAGTATCTCGTTATTTAAAAGCAAATATATACAAAAATAAGTTAAGTTAACACAAACTAAATATTAAAAGTTCAGTTAAAAGTAAAAATTAATTTAACATTAAACTTAACTATTAATTTATTAACTCGTTTATGCTCGTCATTGCAAAAACTCATTCTCCGTGTGATTTCGTTCCGTCTAAGGTAAATATTAAATCAATCATTTACTAATGTTTCGTTTGTTGGATCCCATTTTACTCGCTCATTCAGTACCTAGACAATACACTGAGGAGCATTCTATTTAAAAGAGATATATGCAAAACTCGATATTTCTATAGTTCAATAAAAGCCTGCAGTGGCATTTTTTTCCCCCCGCTGACATCACGGCAGTCGTAGGTATACCGTGACCGATTAAAATCGATTCATTCGTATAAAATCCGCCAAACGTACAAAAACCGTTTTTCCGCCCAGGAAACGCGCGTAGCATCGAGTCTCTGTAGTAAATCGAGTGTAGAATTATTTTTTTCATTTTCCCCCACTAAACGAATTTGTACGGCAACTCCGGGTGCGCGTGATGGGATATATGAAAATATAATAATATACTATACGGTTTGACGCGTTTGACACACGCGATAAGCTCTATATACGTAATATCCGGACGTAAACGACGATGAAGATAAACGTTCAATTGTAAATTTGAATTTATAGCACACAGATAAAAAAAAAAAAAAAAAAAAAAAAAAAAAAAAAAAA
>JAIPRL010004392.1:0-38638 GCA_025469235.1 Pemphigus obesinymphae | reverse complement strand
AAAATATACTCGTACTTTATATTTGTAAATATGATTTCTATGAGAACGGGACATGTTACAATTTTAAAAAATTAACCAAACACAATTGCACAAAACAAAACGAAACGACGTAACGATTTAACATATTAAAAGGCATGAAAAATAAACCCGGGAAAAAATAAAACTGATAACATTCCATGATAATGATTTTTGGTATCAATGATAAGGTAAAACGGCACGGTTAGCTGTGAACCATACTCTCGCAATATGACACAAAACGACACGACACGGCGAGCTGTGAACCCACCTTAAGTGTATGTAATTATAATGTTTTTCGACACTGTGTACTCATGTAGATACAATTTTTTCCAAGTAGATATTAAGCCTAGTTTGTGCTAAGTCGTTATATTTATTGTACACAATAAACGGTGTAACTGGAGGGAAGTAATGCTAACGCAGTTCCCCTTCAGTTGCGATTCAAAAAAAAATAAAAAATTTACTGATTTATAGCTGATTGATTCACTATAAAATATATTGTAGAAATCCAATAAAGATGAAACTTTGTGAGGGTTTCTTAAACATACCCGTACAATTAAGCAAAAAGTAAATCCACCTAATGTGTAAGTTCTTCATCGAATAAAGTGGTAAATTAGGCTGGTAACACACAAAGGATATTTGTTTCTGAAACGTTATCTCAAATTTATTTTGTAAACAAGTTTCATGAAACAAAACATGTTTGTTTCAGGTGTAATTGTTTCATCATATTACGATCGACTCGCATCTTCTACTCCAATTGATTCTCTCCAAAGCGTTTCTTGTTTATTAATTAATAGGCCAATCATGTTCACTATCCATTGAACATTTATGTGATTCATTCTATACAATGATTTTAATTTTCCGTATGTTGATTTAATTTTTTTTTACAACAATAGCAACACTATGTTTTTAATTTATTTGGTCCGTAATTTCGTGGGATGCTCCTAATATTGTCTTATTTTTATTTATTTTCTTCCTTTGATTTACCCACCACATAAAAATAATTGTAAGATAGATATGCGAAGAAAAATGTATGAAATAAATTTGTTCTGTGTATATTGATTCTGAAATATGGTTTGTGCGATTAATTGTATAAAACAAATTTCCCTCTCTGCCACTGGCCTTAAGTACCCAGTTATCCATCAAAAATTTATATTATATTGGTATACATGAAGGCCTACCATATGTACCGTTGTAAATGTATGGCTTTTTAACCCTTCATTGCATAGTAGTGCATAAATGCATTGTCATTAAATCAACTGTGCTATCAATACAAATTATTCAAATAAAGTGTTATCAGTTTTATCACCTTTCAATATATCCAAAGAAAAGCTGTAGTTAATTTAATTACTGATAGAGCGCTCTGTATATATTAAAATGAGTAAATTGTTTGTCATGTGCCGTCGAAGAAAAAAACTGGTATGTTGTCAACTTTGTAGATCAATAGAGGGCAGACTATGTGATTTAGAGGTTCGAAAAAATTATTTTTAGCTTCCCAATTATCTAATCTGTTTATCGACATGGCAACCAATCGTGTTTGTTGTTTAGTTTTACAAGCATACGTAATAATCGTTGCCATGCATTTATGCACGATCATGCAGTAATAGAAAATAATCACAACCACGTGCCGAGTTCGTTTATAACTTTTTTGTTTTACAAACGATTCATTTCGACTTTTATCCATTCGCAATTATGTCACATATTTTACCCGAGTCAGATATTCAATGTTTTTTAAATATTCCACTTGGCAGTGATGATGAGTTTGGTGATTATGATTCAAGTGATGATGAAAACTTTATGGTTGAACATTTCGAACAGGTACGTTATTACATCACTTGAATCAAAAATACGTTTGAATATAAATTGTACTATATTTTACTAGAATACTGAATTTCCTGAAAATGATCGTCTCATATCAAATGTCAGAGATGAGGACAATGATGTTTTTGCCCTACCACAACATTATTATTTTGAAAATGAGCCATCTGCAACATCTCCACAGTTTGAAAATTCAAATGTCCAAGCTCCTGTGATTGTTATTACAGTACCACCTGCTGAAAGGTTTTTTACCGAAAAAACTGTACGACTCGCTCGCAAAAAAAAAGTAACTACTATTAACCAGGTACCTCAAAAAAAAAAAAAAAAAATACCTTTAAATAATACATGGAAGAAAGCCAATTTTGTACAAAATAAATTACTTACCGAGTTTACTGGTAAAATTCAAACTTCAGAAAAAATTAAAAACTTAGAAACACCAAAAGACTTTTTTTGTTACTTTTTTGATAATGATTTAGTTGAACTTATCATTGAGCAGTCACAACTTTATAGTGCGGAAATAAATCCATCCAAACCGTTTAAATTATCAAATACAGAGTTCAAAAGGTTTATTGGTATTATAATTATGATGTCAATTGTTCATGTACCTAATTGTCGATCATATTGGTCAGAAAATATTGGAAACAACGTTATTAAAAACTGCATGAGTATCAATATTTTTGAAAACATAAAACGATTTTTACATTTCAATGACAATTCACTTGCTGTGTCATGTAATCATGAAAACCATGATAGACTTCACAAAATCCGTCCTATTGTTGAATTTTTGAAAAACAAATTTAGTTCTCTGCCATTTGAAGAAAATCAATTCTAGATGAACAATTGTGTCCTACAAAAGCCCGTTCGTACCTCAAACAATATTTACCACTCAAACCACACAAATGGGGGTATAAACTTTTTGTAATATGTAGTGTATCGGGGTACGCCTATAACTTTGAAATATACACTGGAAGTGAAAATAATGCTAATGAACGAGTACAATTTGATGAACCTGATTTGGGTGCTACAGGTAATACTCTTGTGAGGCTTGCTAGAGTGATTCCTACAAACAAAAATCATATACTTTATTTTGACAATTACTATACATCACTTCCTGTTATGGTTTACTTACAAAAAAGGGGCATTCATACTGTTGGCACGTTTCGCAGAAATAGGGTTCCTAACTTATCACTTATGTCTGAAAAAGAATTCATAAAACAACCTCGTGGAACTTCTGAAGAATGTATCTCTGTAGTCAATAATGTCCCTACCTATTACAGTAGTTCAATGGAAGGATAACAAAATTGTTAACGTTGCTTCAACTTTTGTAGGAGAACTTGAAAAAAGTATTGTAAAACGATTTGATAAAAAACAAAAAAAAAATATTGAAGTTGAAAGACCAAATATTATTGAAATATATAACACCCACATGGGCGGAGTTGATCTAATTGATTCAATGATAGCTCGATACCGTGTAATCATGAGAACTAAAAAATGGTACATTAAAATATTCTATCATTTATTGGACATGACAGTTTTAATTAACTATTATCTATTTCTTGTGTTTTGTAATTGTTTAACTCATGGCTGTTTTATAAAAAAGAGAAAGGTCACAACATTACATTGGCTGATTTTAGAGAAGAACTCTCAGTTTCACTTTGTTTAGGTGGTACTGAAAAAAAACAGGGAAGAGGAAGGAGATCAAATGAACTGGTAGAACTACTGCAAAAACAAAAAAAGAATTCAACACCATCACTACCTCTTATAGATATAATTAAAGATCAATTAAACCACTGGCAAATTCATACAACCAATAGAAGAATTTGTAAAATACCTAAGTGTAAATATCAAACAAAAATTCAGTGCTCAAAATGTTCTGTATACTTGTGTTCTAATAATGAAAGAAATTGTTTTTACAAATTTCATAATTAATTCATTATATTAATTTATTTATTAGATAATATGATATTCCATAGGTTTGCTGATAATTTTTATTATAACAGGTTTTTTTTTTAACTAAATTTATAATAATAAAAGTAATAAGATTGATAATTTTGATTTGTTAGTAAATGTGGAATTTTTTAATACATGCCATTATCGCATGATCGTGCATATATGCACTCAACTTATAAATGCTTAATTTATGACCAAAAAATGAAAAAATATTTTTTTAAATATTTTTCTCAAAATCAAAGATATTCAATATATTTGATATATTTTTTTTATACAATTTAAAAAATGCATGCAGTGAAGGGTTAATTTATATTTTGAGTGTAAGATGAAATCATTGAATTCTCAAGAAACTTTTACCATGATTCAGTATTAATTTATACAAGTAAGGGGATGCTACACCTGCATTTGTTGTCTCTATCTATCTAACAGACAATATAGCAAAATCATAATATGCAAAATTAAAATTTTAGCGTTTAGATTAAATTTAGAGCTTAACACCCATTACAAAATGTAAAGAGAGGAATATTTTTGAGTGAATCTCATAGGCTTTTTATGAAATATTGTGTGAAAAAAATGTTGTGGCATTTTGAGTTATTGACATTTTTAATTAGCTTTAACTTTTTTATCAGACAATATTTTACATAAAGCTGTAATACTCTTTTAAGTATAAAATAAATATATATTATAAAAATAAAATATTCGAAAAATGTTTTGAAACCTCATGATGGTTACCTAAGCCAAGGTCAAAACTAGTTATTACCTTTATAAACATTTTTCAAATAGGTACTCTTGGTATATTTTCTTTTTATATATTGTTTTTTTTATAATATACACTAATTTTATTATATATATATTGCTATTTTTATATTATATATTTTATTTTAAATATTAAACATTCATGAACAGTTCTTAAGTATCTATGAGTAATTTATGAATATGTTTACGCATATGCAAGTGATGTAAGGAGCATAGGCACAAATAGAGGGGTGCTAGGAGAACTTAAGTACGTAGTTAGTACTTCAATCCTTAATTTGTAATACAATTTTTATAATGTACATACTGTGTTCAAAATTTTTATTTTTGAATATTTTTGTTTTCAAATATTTTATTTTATATCTAATCAATGTTAGATAAGTACAGCCAGTGATGTATTGATAAAAAAATTCTTGGTACACGCTTATATTAAAAAAAAAATTAGTTCTCCAAAATTATTTTCTCGCTTTAATTGACTTTTTTTCATTTTATGTTTCAATTGTTACCCCTATCTTTAATTAATTTATTATCATATAATTAAAACAATAAAACAAATCCAGTTATCTGTAATTTGTTAAACAAACAATAAATAAATTTGTTAAATATGTGTAAATTCACAGAATAAATGTATTTTATAAATTGTTGGACTATAAAGTATTGTCCATAGTATAAAAACCGGATATATATTTAAGCGGGAACTAAATGAAGAGAGGTTTGAATAAATACAAATTCAATAACAGTCCAACTGAATAATTTCTGGATGACTAACTTATTTACATAAACAAATTAGGTTAGTAGATCTAGATAACAAAGGCCATTTCTCTATTTTCAAAATAACTATATCTCCTAAAAAAACTCAAATCACAAATGATTCTGATACATATATATATATAAATATATATATATATATGTATATAAGTTAACAAATTACAAATAAAAGGAGTATATGATATGAATTCCATTCTCAATATTCTATTATTTGTTTTATATATTATAATTGTAGTCTCATAGGAGTATTGTATAGATACAATGTCCGAGAATGTATCCTATTCAGTAGTTTTGTCTCCTCTTGATACTTTCTTATATTGATCTTTTTAAAACTTTTTATAATACTTCTTCATCCGAGTTTATAGGGCTTCCAAAGTATTTAGTCATCTATTTACTACTAATACCTGTTTTATTATTTGATTATCTCTTAAATGTATCCTTATTCTTGTGTTAGTCTTTTCTACGGACTAGAACTGTTGTCTTCATTCTTATTATTAAATTTATAAACACATGTAATAAATATATATTTATATTAATTAGTTAATGGCTCTCACATATCTACCTTCCGAACAAAATGAAATCAGAGGATATTTAGTAGAAGAATGTTTGATGATGGTACGAGCAATTGTGATGCAACAAAATAGTTTTGAACCGCTTCTAACGTTGTTTGAATATTTTCAAAATTTCTGGATTCAAACAATAAGACACATAGGATTTTCCTCCTATGGGCTAAACCATAGAACGAATAATTTTATTGAATCGTTCCATGCAAAACCTTGGTGGCTATATAGGGATACATCCATCTTATGATCATTCTTCGGTAAACTAGTAAAATATATATAATATGTAAACAGACTTAAACTTTTATTAATGTTTTCTCATAGATCGTCTGAGAGGTATAGAAAACTTAATAAGGCTAGAATTTTTCTCAAATGTTGAATGGCCATCAAGTAAATTATATTTAAAATATATATATTTTTCTCTCCTGACTATTTGGGGTTGTCCACACTAGTCGTATACCTCTTTTAAAATATATGTATATACCTATAAGAAGAAATGTAAGCAATTAACTTAATTTTGAAAGTTCGTCGAAGATTTGCCTCATCGCGTCATCAAAACAATCATTTATTACAAAACGTATTAAATGATGTCCGAAATGGAGGAGATCCAATGCAGTATTTGCGAAGACAGTCCCATGTAAATTACGTATATGTTAATTAATAAAAATAAAAAAATTAATAAATAATGTTATATTTCACACAACATGAATCTGGGGATATTTAAAATAATGCCTATCCAATACTTAGGCTCAAAGGTTTAAAAAAAATTCCGATTTCTTTAACAGTATTGTATCTGAATATTGAATACATATAAATCCCCTTGAGCTCTTTCACACGAAGCCACCAAAGAAACGCCACCATGGTCGCGCCACCACAAGATATTAATAATTAAAGTTTTCACACATAGTTGCGCCACCAAAAAAGCCGCGTCACCATTTAAATTTATATTGTTGTATATAAGGTGTCGACACTCCGCTTATCAGTTAATCGAAAAATATACACCACTTGATAACGCCACCGGGAGCGCTGATTACCCGATGAGGGCTCAAAATTATATTTGAATATATGCAGAAATGCAGAAAAAATAGTAAAAATCACTTGAAATTAATAGAAATAAATTTTTTAGTAAATCTAAAATGAAGACAAATTTATATCTTAGTATTCTAAATAAAAATAACACATACAAATTTTTTTGTTATTTAATTTATAATATTATACACTATTCTATAAAAATGAGTTTTTTTTATTATTATTAAATATTGAAAATTTTCCATTAATTTTCACTTCAATTTTTCTTATCTTTTTATTCACATTTTCTAGTGCTTTTTATGTGTATCGTATAAATTTTTCTAAATATATGTTTCGCCTTTTTTTATAGTATATAATATAATTATTACTAATATATTACTATATATTACTCTATTATGCCGCTTAAGTGTTATGTTCCTGGGTGTAATTCTGGATTGCAAAACAAACCAAATTATACAAAGAGCAAGGAAATAAAACTCCTTCAATATTTCATCCTCCAAAGGTATATGTACTCAAATTACTGACCATGGCTAAATATAAATAAAACTTTAAAATACAGTAGAAAACAGAGGCACACATCCCATGTACTATGGAGTCGCGGTCGCAATCATTTTTTAAGTCAATAATTAATTTATTATATAAATATAATTACTTTTGAAGTGGGTGGGTAGGTGGGAGTTGAATTTGTGATATGTTTTGTAAATACTCTTGGTACCACTGGTAGAAATAAGTATGTAAATCAAAAAAATATATAATTTATAGCCCTGTTAATATTTTACACAGCAAATATTAAAATATAGTTATTATTGAATTGTGAATATCAATTGCATTAATAATTAATTTATTATATACCATATAAAGACTACGATTTTAAATTTAAATTTGTATTGTCACAAATTTGAAACTGTTCATCGAGTTAAGAAAAAAAGTATTTATATAGTGAATAAAAATAATACGAAAAAACTTATTACGAATATGTGTTTGAATACTTTTTATGAAAAGTATTTAATATAGCATTCAAATACAAAATAAAGTATTCAAATACTTTACAAGACTAAAAAATATAAAACAAAATGCAAGTAAACAAACTAAGTAGGTACTATGCCTGAGATATTTGTTTTATTAAACTAATAGCAAGTACCTATTAATACATTTTAGAACATGGTTAGTAATTATAATTAGTTAGTAGTAATAGGTTAGTAATAATATATTATTTAGAAATAAATTAGTAGATACCTACTTTTAATATCATTTATCTGTTAAGAACCAGTTGGCTGAACTACCAGCCGGTCCGTACAATTTGACGGGCTCGCAGTCTTCGTGTACGCCTCGTCCGGGTGCTTCACCAAGTTACTGCCATCGGGCGTACTTGTGTGTATTGTGTTTTTACCATTTGCTTTATTATACCGTTTAATTTGTATCATTTGTTTAACCTTTTTATATGACTGTGTAAGACGCTTGGCTTAAGTACTGTAACGTCCCACATGCTGGACATGACGAGAGTTATGTGGTCGACCGTACACTTTCAGCCGGGTCGCCAACCACGGGCCGAGTCTAGTCGGACGGAGCACCGTGGATTTACTCTTTTATTTTTTTTTTCTTTAACTTAAATATTTAAAAAGGAGAAAGGAGAGATTTTGGAGGGGTAAATAAAAAAACGTCTGATTATTGGATGTAGTTTTTTTTATTATTATTATTATTTTATTTTTTTTTTATTATTATTATTTATTAAAGTTATGTGTGAAGAAAGCTGACGGGCGTAAAACTTCAACAGAAAACAAAAAAACAGAAAAAGGGCCGACGAAACACACAACTATTTCGTGACATGACACATAATTATATTTCATATAAAGAATTAGGTTTTTTTTTTTTTTTTACAAATTTAACCTCTAGAGGGGCCGCCCAGCGCTCGTAGGCGCCGGCTACGGTCAATTACTAAGATATCTCTCATTTTCAGGAAGATGCGATTAATATACATACGCAGATATATTTAATATAAGAAACAAATAATAGGAGAGAACAAAAAAACAAATATATAGGAATGATACCGGCCAAGTAATAAAAAAAAAAAAAAAAACACTCACGTCCACATTTCCACCGACTTGTCCACAGACGCCAAGCGCCGCGGGAGGAATCCCGGAGAAGGTCTACTCCATCATGATCTACACGCGAGCGTTGGAAAAAATGTAAAAAAAAAACAAAAAAAAAAAAAATTGTATTTTAATATACTTTTTGTTGGTATATGTACCGTAGCGTTCGGTAGTCGGGACGAGAGAGAGAAGTTTTTCCGACCCCGCTAATAGTAGGCCGCCGAACCCGGAAAAATTGTCATACACCAAAATATAGATTAGGAGTGGATCACCGGGCCGATTGTGTTATATAATCTTAATTATATCGCGATGTTTGACGAAAATTGACTTACAAATAATATCATTAATTATAATTTATGATTATAAATTATACGCAGTTGGTGGCAACGCGACCTTGCAATTTAAATGCTTTATATTTAAATAATATACACTGATTTTGGGTCGTTACACAGTAAACAATTGTGCAATAATATATAATTGTTTTATAAACTAAATATTGTTATAAAATAATTATAGATATATTTATAGATCACTTTTAAATATTTTTTTTAATGTATTTTTATTTTCTCCTCTGTCTTTCCACTCAATTATCTAAGGTTTGCACCCCTATATATATATGTATATATGTAGTTCTCAACTTTCGCTTAAATTGATTTCTCGCATATCCTTCACTTCAGCCATATTCATATCACTCTCTAACACATTTAATTTATCTTAAATTTATACCGTATTATATATTAACAAGGATGGATATTAACTAGTTAATATGTCAAAGTCAAGTTAAACTAAAATCTGTGTCTCATTCTCAACTTTAACTAGTTATGCTATAAGATCATTGACTTTTAACTCACCTACAACTATTTATTAAAAGTTCTTATAAACATATATGTTCTTTATCTTGTTAATTTTTTTTTTTTTTTTTTTTCATTAATTTGGCTCATTCATGTATATTAATAATAGTAAGTACCTAAATATTAGACTACAGGCATAAAATAAAAGTAGAAAAAAAAATTATTTCAATATTTTCATTAACATAAACTATAATAAACTATAAATAATTTTTCAAAACACAAATAAATAAATAATAGGCCCATTATCAGGTAGATTATATTTTCATTGAGAAGTTAAATTTACAATTAATTTAATGTGATTATTCAAAATATATCCGATTCATTTGTTTTCAAATATACAATTCTAGGAATCAATTAAATACAATACACATTTAGTGATTAAAACACACGAGCAAAATAATAACAATAGAACTAATAATAAATTATAATACGTATAAGTATTCAAGATTAACTGTAAATATTACATTATTATGCACAATGTCAGGACGGCAATTTTTATAGACAATCTATCTATAAAATCTCGGTGGGCTACTCGATATTTGGACCAATTAAGTAGGTAATGTGTGGCCTAAAATATAAGAGCGTAAACTAAAATAAGGAAAGTACTTAATATTCGGTACATTACAATTCATCAAAAATATTTTTTTAAAAGATCGAAAACTATTTTTGGGCCGGTAGAAATCCTAAAACTCAGTGGGCCGCTAGCTTCCCTATCTGGTACTGAACAATGCACATTTATATCAATTTATGATTTATATCATATATCTAATAATAAATGACATTATGATTAAAATAAATTAATATAAAAATATCTAGTACTTTCCACCTTATTTTTTAGCTGTAATAAATAAAAAACCGAACAGGAGGTGGAAATATTCCGACTGTTGTTGGTTATATTTTATTTGAAAGGAATTATAAAACATTATATTAAAAATTACTGTCAGTTATATATCAGTATACATCTAGTATAATAATTACAGTATGAATTTGTGTTATGATTTTATTTGTCATGTTAAACCTACTTGAAGTTTTTGTCTGAACCATTTTCTTCCGGTTACCAATTTATATATATTTTTAAATTAATTTAATACAATAATCTAACTATATATTGTTAAAACGCAAAACGAATTCTATGTACAACTATATCTAAAATAATTGCATATTTTTTCTTAACAAAAGTATTTGGGAAAAAAGATAAATCAACAATTTTAAAAAAATTATAAAATGTTAAAAAGTTTTCAAAAAAAAAATATAGTTTTGTTGGTAATTTACGTAACCAATTTGTATGATTATTGTTATTTTTTTTTAATTCTTCGGTGTTATGAGCCATTTAAAATATATAACTAAAAGTATTTCATAAAACTATGTGTAAAGACCCATATTAGTGAATTCAAATGAAAACTTATGTTGGGAGTTCAGAAATTTTAAGAATACCTTCAGTAGTTCTTTCATTTAGTTTTAAATGTACTGCAAAACAAAATGCATCACAAAATTTTTCTTATATTTTTTAACAAATTATGGATAGAAAAAATCAGCAATTTCAAAGGTGTAAAATTACCATAGCATATTCGTGAAATGTGCGTGGACATAACGTAAACATAACATAACGTGTTAACATAAATATAAAACCACTAGCACCCTCACACCGTTATTCAGAATTTAAAACTAATGTTTTGCATAATTTTGACTTAAATAACATATAAATTAAATATTTTAATTTAAAAAAAAGATTATTAACTTGAAATTACTAATTAAAAAAAAAAAATTTTTAAATGTATAACATTCGAAAATATATACATTTGTATATACAAAATGTGGAAAATTGTATTCAATCAACATAATAGTTAAATGCATATTTTGTGAATATTTTAAGTCTTTGAACCTATTTTTCTTTAAAATTAAAATACATTTCATACTATAATAATACATTTTGTTGATAAATTTTAAATTACCGTAATAAAACAATTGTAAATACCGATATTGATTGAAATTAATTTTTAAATATTAAGTAAAACCCAAAAGTATCTTTTTTTGGATTAAAAAATTTTAAAATCTAAAATTTCTTTAAGTAGTTCTAAATTGTCAATAATAAAACATTGAAAATTGTTTACTATCCATATAGTACTAAATTGCACATTCAATGTAAACTTCAAGATTGTTTTTGGAATTACGAGGAAATAACTATAATTCAATTTGGTCAGAATGGAGTTTTTATAGTTTTTTCGTCATTTTTTTAAATTTTGTAATATTTATATAATTTTTATCATTAAATCATTACTAGGAAAATTGAAAAATGACCTCTTTAAAATACTAACTAGATGCAATTTTCTATAGAAAACAGTATCGTCTCGTGGGTGAAATATCTGGTATTACACAATTAAAAAATACGGGTTAATAACAAATAAGCTAACAATATTATATTATGTTATTTTCTTTAAAACTGTAATAACCATAGACTTATAATATATTGACTCTATAGACAATAAATAAATAATGTAGACATTACACTCGATTTGTATATAAAAGTTCAAGCCAACATATGTGCAAGAGAGACCACCTCTGAATTTACTTTTTCAAAGACATTATATACAATTTTATAATATTCCTTGACGATTTTCAATAAAGTATGTACATGGTTGCAATTTGATTTTGGTAAATGTGGTTATCTGTTATACTATTAATATTAATTTATAATCAGAATTATTGTCAAAGTGTGTTATAAAATTATTTATCAAGTCTTTGAAAAAGTAAATGAAGAGGTTATCTCTCTCGCACATATCGTACATATGTTGGTCTTAATATATTTTATTAATACGCAGTCTATATATAATATATAATATTATTATAAGTCTATAATAATAATGAACCTGATGCCATTAATTTTATTAAGAACATACCTACATTCATATAAAACATAATTAAATTTAACTTATTCCTATATAACCTAGACAAGTGATAACTTGATCACATCTGAAAATGGATAGATAATAACTGAACCAAACGACAAACGTCGTTAAGACATACGCGTGATCACAGAATAGTTATAAATACATAGTTAGTGGTTCAAACTAGTTTTTTGCCATGGTTTATAATTTACATGGTGTATTTTTCCGCGGAGAGGGAATAAAATATAACTGGGCGTTAGTAAATGGCGTATCATACATGCATTTTTTAAGTGTGCGCAACAGACAGCGCTGCGGTAGCGTCGAGACAATGGCCGAGATCACTATACTAAATCTATCTATATGTAATATATGGCTGTGATCGATCGGCTTCCAACAGCAACCAAAACGGGCCCGACAACTTATTACTAAAACAACAATAAATAAATAATAATTTTATATATAAAAACACGCTAATTTATTGAAATGTAAGGCGGTGCACGTGCACTTGTGATTCTTAACATGAGCTGCACAAGTATTTTAGTCAAAAAAATGCTTGCATGAAATATAGAAAATAAATAAACATCATGGTGAAAAATGAAATTTAATATATTTTATAAAATGATTAAGTTTTTTTTTTTTATAACAGCACTATATTTTAGATTCTGAGCGTAGCGAGGGAACTATTGGTTTTACAATGATGTTTATTTTTTTTTTATTTTTTTTTTTTTTTCTGTAAACACTTTTTCTACCAAAAGGAGGGCTCCGATCTTTAAAAGCTTACCTGGTTTCCGGTAGCAAATTGCATCTAGTTGGTACTTTAAAGAGGTCATTTTTTAATTTTCTCAATAGTTTTTTAATGCATAAGGAAAAACTACGAAAAAATGAGGTAAAAACGGCAAATATACGGTTTCGTCAAATCGGGAATTTTCATTTCTTTGTAATTTCGAAAATAATCACTTGAAAATCTTGAAATTTACATAGAATATTTAATTTAGTAATATTAAGTTTTTTTTAATTTTTTTGCAATTTTGGGCTGTTTATAGACATTTTAGTTTTCGAGGTTTGTAAGTCCTAAAAGGGGTAATTTTCGGTTTTAGGTTCTGAAAATTTTATACAGCGTTAAATATACGTTCCTCTAACTAAATTCAAAAAAAAATCTTGAAAATCCGTAGTCACAATTTTTTTTTATAGTCATTTAAATTTTTTCGACAAAATTATCAATTTTGAGGTATTTAAGTCCAAATAGTTGGTAAAATGAGATTTTAAGACCTGGAAAAATTTAGTATAACGTTTTTCGTGCATTAATTTAACTAAATTTACATAATATTTTGTTCGTTTTCAATATTATATGTCATAAACTGAACATTCAATAAAATATACTGTATAATTATATTATGTAGTAATAACTGTACCTACATGAAACTGAGTTATTATAAATATATCATATTACATTTTGAAATATGCATAAGGTCACACTAAATCATATTTATTTCTACATTTGATCTTCAATGTAATGTTAAACATAGGTATAGGTACTGATTAGGTATATAATTAATATTAAGAGTTATGTATACTACACCGAAGCTACGCTCAGAATCGTTTTATTGAATGCAATGATTTATCATTGCTTTCAAATGCAATACATCCACCAAGAGTATCATGTCCAGTAACGAAGTGTATCCATCCATACTGACACCCGACGTGCGAAGTGCTTCCACCCCCTACTGACGGCGTTTTAAAATTAATTTATTTAAAATTTTTAATTTTAAATATTTCATCGTAAAACCTTTATTGTAAAATATGTTCTCTTTTATAAACAATTAGATAATATATGAGGTAAAGCAAACAGTTATGGAGAATTTAAAATGGTTCACTATTTTAATACTAGTGTATAATAATGATATTTATTTTGCGCATTTATAACGGTTGAATTATATAAAACCGTTTTGTATTTGTTTATTGACTGTATTTGGTGTATGTTATAAGTTAGGTAGTCACATTTTCTAAATAAATTTATGGAACAAATATTTACATAGTTTAACCTACTGTGAACAATTCGCTCGTCCAATCGTATACGTTCATATTGTTTGAATATATTACATCTTTTTTTATATAACATCATATTACATTTTAAACATATTTAAAATAAAAATAATAATTATTATGTTATTTCATAATTATATTTATTTATCATAATGTTTACATAATACTAAGTAAGTATTTAAGAATCCAGTATTACTATTGACCATTAAAATGCATCTTAAATCATAATATTTAATAAATATGAAGTATAAAATATATTTTACTATTTTTTTCCAATTTTCGATTTTGCGTATATTGAGGGAGCTAGTGGATTTACATTGATATTTTATTTTATTTTTTTTCTCAGTTAACAAATTTTCTAACAAAAGAAGTGATCCGCTCTTTATAAGTTTATCCGGTTCCCGGTAGCAATTCGCATCTAGTGGGTTCTATAAAGAGATAACTTTCTCTATAAAATAATATATAATAAAATTACGATTACTAATGTGAAATATTTGAAAAGTTTAATTTAAATTCTGAAAACTGTTTTCATTTCATCAGTTTATCTTCTAAGGATTGACCGAGACTTTTTTTATTTGGTTATGTTATTTATCGTTAAGAATTAAAATTTTTAAGCTTTGTTAATATTTCAATCTGTAATGATTAAAATGCCTCGATCGATTCCTGGAAGACAAATCAACAAATTAAAATTTATTTTTAGATTTTAAGTACGACTTTTTAATGTTTCACAATTTTATCACTCTTATTGGTTTTTTAGGCGGAGATATCATGATTATACAACAATAACAATAAGATTACATTTAAAATGTATTTAAATATTTATAAATTGTTAAATGTTTATTTTTACAAAAAATTCTTTAAAATTGCCTATAACAAACCCCTTAAAAATCACAGGTGTTAATACTGAAAACATATAATATGTTTGTAATTATCTATACACTTAAAATGCTTTACTGTAGCTATTAACCTATAAATTGGTTAAAACTTCTATTTATTTTTAGAATAATTTTTGCAATTAAATATATTTACATATACCAAGACATTGTATTCGTGCTAAATGTTAAATAAAATAAATAAAGCTCAACGGTATTAAAAAAATATTAATTATGGTTTATAATTTATGTAAATTATTGTAAAAATTACTTTAATAGTTATTTTGTTGTAATAAAATACAAGGAATGTATATTTTTTTCGATTTATTGTCGAGACACCGGTTAAAAACTAGGTTATTTAAAAACCTTAATCTAGTATCACATATGGTAGCATTGTAGTAACTCTTTTAAAATTAGTGTTACATTGGTCACAATCCAAAATATGTTAAGTGATATCCTGGAATAATTAAAAGTGTTATACAAATTGTGTTAAAATAAGGAAATTTTATTGGTTTCAAAACGCGCTAAGTGACACAATGTTTATGTTAAAACGTGCTTGGTGCATTTTAATGTGAAACCGTTTATAAATACTTAAATTTAGATCCATAAAAATGTATTAAATTCAATTTATAGTCAAATACTAGTTTATATTATTTTTGCAAATTTATCTTGTTTGAAATACATATATCATTCTTTCATATACTCCACAGCAGAAAATTGTCGTTTATGAAAAATAGACAAAAAATGTTATTTAGCATGTTTTGTATTGTGACTTCACATTATAATATTATGGACTAAGGACACAATAAAAAAAATAAAATAAATAGATATAAATTTATATACATATATTATACATTAAAAAGTTTTCTTATCAGTCGTTTGACAGTAGTGATTTTGAGATGTTGTTCCGAGATATATAATATACCTAGGTTCTTATTGTTATGAGCTGGCATAATTTATTCTATAATAATATATCATGAAAGTAATAGCATTATAATTCGCAAAAAAGCAGTGTGATTTATAGTTATATATTTTACGTGATCGCGAAAAGCATCAACATTTAAAAGAAAATAGTACCTAAAATATTTCGTGAGATAAAAATATTATTTTTGAGTTGATGATCAAATTCGCAATACCTTAAATAAACTATTGGTTATGAAAAAAACCTTTTTGTTAATTAAAATAAACGTGAAAAATATAATTTTTTTTTTATTATTCTAAATATCATCTTGATTCAGGCTATTTACTGATATATTTTAAAGACAAATTCCATAAAATCTTAGAAAAAGTATACTGCATTTTTCATTCATTATACTTTCAAATTACTATCCCTGGAAAACAGATTAATTTTATTTTAAGTATATAAAAATATAAAATATATATTATATGTACATGTATTTTTATAGAAATATAAAGTCTAAATAAATTTAAAAAACATGCTGCACGAGAAAAACTACCAATATTCTGCATGAGGTTGTAATAGCCATATTTTATATTATATATTTAGTTTTTTAATGAGTGGGAAATGCAACAAAGTTACAATACGAAAAACTTAAATTATGGTGATTTAGTTAAGTATAGAATATAAACAGCTACTTTAAAATTTGAAAAAGAGAATAGTTCCGAAGCAATTTTATAATAGTTTTGCAAAATATCGTATAACAAAGAAGTTGTAGCTATATTGAAAAAAATTCATATATATTATTAAAGACCCCATAATTTCTCTGTTATATAATATTTTAAACAATGGATGTGACAATCTCTCTAAAATATTCCTATTTTTAAATTAAAGGATCTGGTGTAATAACCAATTAACACCACTTTTTTTTTTGTGTATTTTTTCCAATTTCTGATAAAGAAAATGTTTTCTTTATTTTATATTTCTGTGCAAGAACGATAAATATCCAATCCTTTCATTAAATAATCATCTCACTCAGAAATATCCACTTTTGGCTTATAATATTCGGGATAAGAACTATATAACTCCGTCGATACCTGGTTGTTGTTCAAACATTAATATACTTTTTTTTTGAAGGGTCTACAGTTGTAAAAAATATGGTATTTAGATAAATATATAGACACTTTACTGACATACCTACTGTGAAACTGTAAGACAAACTTTAATTTATCAAACGGATTTTGTCTTATGGACTTGTATACTTTGGTTTAATTGAAGTGGTTTTAATATTAAAAAATTGTTTGTTTTATAATAAAAAAAATATAATTTAGTTGATGTTACGATATCACAGCTAAAAAAAAAAATATATTGAAAAATTTCTCAACCAAACCAATGTAAACAAGTATTAACGAATCAAAGACCGTTTTTAAAATTCAAATCTATTAAACCCAAGTTCTATAGTTTTGTCAGAAAACCACATACTTTTATATTGTATTTCACTAGACTCAAAGTTATTGAATATTACATTCAATCATTTTATTGTTGTAAAAGTTTTAAGTAAGTTATGTAAAAGTAAAATATGTATACCTACCCATAAAACATAAAGCAATGCCGATGATGCAATGGACATAATTATACAATATATATAAATCTATTAAATATAGCCTGTTATTTACATCTCATAAACTGGAAAAGTCAATAAATTTCTATTATACCAATGTACCTATACGAAGGTCCTTAGAACACTGTTGACTGCAGCCACCTTGAAAAATTCAAAATATTAATGATGTAAGAACGAGATATCTCCGTGACATTATACTTTTTTTTATAAATAAATTAGATTGTTAAACATAATTAGGAACAATTTCAAAACACCTGTGTATAGACTGTTATGTATCCAAATGTTTTAAAACTTAGAAATTAGTAATAGCACTTTTACGCCTTCTGAAAAATGACTAAAAATTGAGTTAGCTGGTTATTGCATAGTATTCATACCCTTCCATTTTGTTATAGGTTTTTAAACTATATTTTAACATACTTACACTTATTGTTATGAGTAATATAAATTTGCAATATTGACAGTTAAACAGATAAAGACAAAGTAATATTTGGCGAGTTTAACGTCCTTTTAAGTTCGACAGTCTATAGAAAACCGAACTTTATACCTACCCCATTACATTTTTTATATATTTAAATGTGATATCTAATGATTAATATTAATATATATCGAGCAAATTTTCAGAAACTATGCAAAGAGACCATGTAAATAAATATTGGTATTTCCGTTTTCTCTATAGCTTATGGGCCACAATATTTTAAATGTTTGTTTATGATTATACAAATACTAAATATCTCAGAGTATTTATTTTAATGACCAAAACGTATATAACATATATTGTATTGTTATAATCTATAGTTTATACTATTTGCTTGTATGATATGTTAAACATGTACCTATTTAATTGATGAAACTAAATGTATGTAAATTTTTTTTTTAAACATTGAACATGAATTTACTCGTATATGCACTATAATTATTATATTCCAATAATTAAATTCAAAATTATAGAAATAATTATGTGATATTTCTAAAAATAACTTTCAAACTATACAATAGTATAATTTAAGTGATCTAAAGTATTTGTATGTCTATTGTCTATACTATAAGATTATAGGTACTATAGAATAAACATTATAATTGTATATACTCTAATATTGTTAAAATAGTATTTTTTTGTAAAACGTTGAAAGGGTTTATGACAATTTTATGAGCCAAAAAAATTATAACACCTAAAATAATAATCAATACATGTTTTTCATTTATACACGTGATTTTCATTTGTACATTTTGAGATTTGCGTTCGATATATCTATATTGTGAAATATAAATTCTAAACAACATCGTTTTTACGTCAACTCCATTTGCATCTACATCCGTGTCTATTAATGTGAAAAGACCACACAATGACAATGACGAACAAGTATAAACCAAAAAATTGAACATCCATTTTAAGCAATGCCTATTATTTAGATTTATAATTAATAAATTAATTATAAATCATAATTCATTATTAATAAATTATCAGCTTGAAATCTAACGAGTTGAATTCAATTATTTTTTAAGCCTTATTAAATACTTAAAAACCCTAGTTATTAATTTGCTTTATAATTTATGCTAAAATGCTAAATGCTTATATATTTTACACTACATGAATAATTATGATAATGTTGAATGGCGGACTTTGGCTTGTGGAATGTATTTTATTTGATCAAATAATGAAAAAAGACTATTATCATGACTCACCATATTTGATACATTCAAAATCATAAATTGAAAATGTTGTTTATAATGTTATGACTATCTCTAAAAATATTTTTTTATTTGTAAATTGGATCTTAACTGACAAAGAGAAAATTTTGCTAAGAATGAATTTGACTTGCAGTTATATTTGTTTAAATATTACTTTACCAACTCATAATTATTATTTATTACTTAATTATTTATCAACTTACTGAAATAAATTTTAAAAAATATATTCATTTTTAAATATGATATACAATACAACATTCTTATACTTAAAATAATATTGTAATACTATAAAAATACATTTTTAATTTCTAGGTTTTAAAAAATATGATGTTTCCTCCTAAAAATTATGATTTGCTTGTATTAAAAATGAATGAAAATAGACATTTAATATTTCAATATGTTTGGGTAAAAAAATATCTGTGGCTGTTGTATTCAAAAAAAAAAATGATGGTGCTTACTGTAAACATTGTGTTGTATTTTCAAAACATGGAGGAGTAATCAGTAACAAGGACAGCTTTTACTAACTCCGTTTCTACATTATAAACATACTGTCAAACTAATTGTAGTTTTTAATATTTTATAATTTATATTTAATATTGTCTATATAATATAATATAGTCTTTTTTTAAAGCTTAAATCCTGCATCAGTAAAAAAACATTATATATTTTTCTTTAATTTTTATTACAAATATAATTAATAAATATTGTTTAAATTCTGTAATTTTAAAGAGTCAACACATTAGAAATATTATTGATAAAAAACAACCTTCAATGATAGAATACGTTGACACTAATCGATGAGTTTATTAAAACAAAAATTTTATGTTCATTTTTCTATGTGTTCATTATTATAGATTGGCCCAGGTAAAAGCTTTTAGAAAGTGGTTAGTGTCTAGCATTGAAGGTATTTTCTTATGTGGTAGTGAATTAATATTCCTTTACGAAGACTTTGAGGTTCTGAAAAAAGAGTGGTTGATAGTAACTTAAAATATAATCTTACAATATTTTAAACAAAAATTATATTAAATACTTTTATTTTACCAGATGTGGACTCGTGAGAGGAAAAATTGCGTGGCATTTTAAAGTATAGAGCAAAAGAAGATGAATGTAGATGAGGATGCAATTTTACATGAAGATTTTCTTCAATTTATTGATATAAAATGTTTGACTGGATTATATCTAGCTTTATCTATATTGAATAGTGAATATTAGTTATTTATATAATAAGTATTTAATAATTTAACCTTAATATAATTTAATTTCTGCTTGAAAGGTGTAAGTGGTTGCGATATTGATTGTGACTACTTGCATGACCAAGGATGATGGTGCCAGTAATATGGCAGGGAAATTTAATGGTGTTCAAGCTGTGGTAAGATCTACACATCCGAAGGTACTTTATATTCATTGTTCTGCACATTTCTTCAATTTAGTTGTGTGTACATTAAGTGACATAAATTCCTTTAGAAATTTTTTAGGATTAGTTGAGCGACTTTATGTGTTTTTAACACATCTAAAAGAAAAAATGCATTGATCAATGAAATCGAACAAAATAACTCTATTCTTAATACTAGTGCTAGGACACTTAAATAACAGTGTGCAACAAGATGGGTTCAGAAATATGAACCATTAAGCGATTTTGTTAAATTACTATCATTTGTGGTCTAAACACTTAAAGCGATTTCTCCTACATGAGGTGTACCATCTTCTACAGATGCTAATATTTTAGTTCAAAGTGTATTAGATGCAGAGTTTCTCATTTCTTTATATATGACAAAGGTTATTTGTAATTAAAAAAGTAAATACAAATTGAATTTATTGATTCTATTCTATAACATTAGTACATTTTAGATTATTTTTGCCTATGTACTACCTAAATGTAAGAATTTACAAAAAGAACGTATCGACTTAAAAAATACACTGAATATAATTGAAGTTTTAGTTAATGTTTTAAAAGAAATGAGACAGAATGTAGTAAACGAATTTCATCTTATATGTGAGGAAGTAAAAGTATATGGTATAAGTTTTTTTAAATAAATATATGTAGTATTTAAAGTATTTTCTTAATTTATAATATTTTAATAGAATATGGAAAATTTGCTTGGCATAAAATATAAAAAAAACGCACAACTGGAAAACAAACAAGTTGGGCAAGTCCTCAAGTATCATCTGTAGAAGATTATTATAGATTGTACCCTTTATAGATAATTTTATCAGCCAACTTAGTACACGGTTCTTAAACCACAAATCAGTTTTTAAAGGTATAATTATAATTTATTATTTATTATCTATGTTAATACTAAAATATGGCCAATAAAGATGTTTGGGTATATATTTTATAAGGTTTGAAAATTTATTTAAATCAAATTTAACCGACGAAATAAGGTTGAAAATCCGAAGATTAATTTTATTTTATTTATCACCTAATGACAAAGAGGCCCTTGTAGAATTAAAAATGGGGAAAATAAAAATAGCCAGTGAAGATATTTGTTTAAAACGTGGATTAGAAGCATTATTAAATTGCAACAAAGAAGATTTTCCCTCAATATATTTTTTAATAAAAATATTTTACACATTACTTGTAAGAACAGCGGCACCAGAATGGTAATTTTTAACCTTGAAAAGGTTGAAAACATATTTAAGATCTACTATGAATGAAGTAATCAAAATATTTATCTATAGTGTAGGTATACCTATATGTTATAACTTAATATATTATTAATTTTTTTCTTATACAGGATTGGTTAAATGAACTGGCACCAATGTCTTTTTATCAGGTCATACATATTGACAAGGATGAAATAATAGATGAATTAGTTTTAAATCCTGAAAAACTAAATTTTGTTATATAATGTATATAATGATTTTGTTTCCACATTAAATATTTGAAAGGTCTATTATGTTGGATACCTAGGTATACACTTACACTATTCTATAAAGTTTATTACCTATTATTCTTAAAAGATACAGTATTACATAATAATGATACAAATACAGTGTCCTCGTGCTTAAAATACCTATTTGACTTAATTAATTACTTATAAAGAATTGTACTGATGTAGGTTCTAAGCAGGCATAATATGACATGTTATTTATTTTTAGGCTTTAAAAAAATGTATGGAGTCCTTCGACAGATTTTGTTTTTTTTTTTATATTGAATATGTTTACAAAAAATGCATTTGAGATTAATCAATACACTTGGTTAGGGAAATATCCGTGGTTATTTTATTCGAAAAAATATGATGGCACTTACTGCAAATACAGAAATACTGAAATTTTTGTAAAACACGGAGGAGTTAGAAACAAATCTTTAGGACTCCCTATACTACCTACCTCTGTTTAGAAACTATAAAAATGCCTTCAAAGTAATAATTGCTATTAATAATTTATGAAATGGATATTGTTTAATTCGGATTTCAGTATTGTGCACTTGTTTACGCTTAGACTTTTCCATTATGGCATTTATAACACAAACCTGTTTCAGCGTAATCACTATGTTACCATGGAACCGTACGGTATTATAACATTTTTATATAGTATTTTTATGTAAAAAAAAAAATGAATATTGGGAGGTGTGGAAGCAAAGCTCCCACTATTCCGTGTTCTGAAATTTTCTTAACCTCCCCCATCACAAATTCCTAAATACGTCACTGATTGTAATTAGTAATTTACCCCATGCTGAACTTTAGTGGTTAGTATGGCCTGGTTAGAATATAGCAGAAAATCCCGTCTTATAAAAAAAACCCTTGTTATGTTACTATCTGGACTATACTTATTTGGACACAGATAAATGGTTATAGTCACGAAAATCGAACAGTTGATATCAAAATTGATACTTGGAATTTATTTAATATTTTTTAGAATTTTTGCAGTATCAAAATCTTATGATTGTAATCAGTATATGTATAAAGTAAAAATAGTAATACTACAGGAGATCAGATTGAAAGAGACAGATCAACTCATAGTTGAAGATTATGTAATTACTTTAAAGGAATATTAAAGAGGCACAGTTTTAAAACCGGTTTCATTGTTTATGAATCAATAGCACTCAGTAGCGGCTTATATTAGGAACACAGGAGTACATGCACCGCCTAAAATTTCAGTAAATTAGTGTATTTTTATATATAAAGTTATTATTTATTTATCGCTGGTTTAATAATTGTCGTGTCTATGATTATAATTATTGTATATATTATCACACATCGCACCGCTTTATTGTTGGTTGTTGCTCGGTAGCCGCTTGGTCATGACCATAGATTATATATATATAGATAGATTACATATAGTGGTCACGTTGTGCATGCTTGAATAATGCATGTACAATGCGCAATTTACTCACGTGCAGTTATAAATTATATAGCATGGAGCAGAAAACTAGTTTGAACCACCAACTATGTATATCTAACTATTCTGTGGTCGTATGTCGTAACGACGTTTATCGATTAGTGCAGTCATTAATAATGAATGACATTACGTTTGTTATTACAGTAGTTATGAATTATCTCGATATTTTGGAGAAAATAATATGATATAATATTGTTAATATATTTGTTATTAATCTGTAGTATTTTTTAGTTGTGCACCAGGAGATACTTCACTCATGAGCCGCTACTAATAGTACTACATATTAAAGAGTTTAATCTAGTATCAGAGAGAATTTCAGTATTGAAAACAAATAGCAGACCTTTGGGTCTCATATTAGCGTATGAGCATATGAATATCTACACTGAGGATGACGACATATAATAATAGATATCAATATATCATAAAATGTACGATAGACCATCAGGAAAAAGTGATGAAATTTAGTTAGGGGATTTTAATGCAAAACATAGAAGAAAAATCTTTACAACAATATTAAAAGAAAACATACATGAGATTAGCAATGATAATGTGTTGAAGGTTATATAATATTTAGCATTAAAAGATATGGTGATAACCAATACAATCTTTCCTTAAAAAAAGATACATAATAAAATCATTTTTAGACCGTCTCTCTATTAAAAATTAATATAAAACCGGAAACACTGGAACTCATACGAATTTCATTATTTTGTTCAAAAACTAAACATCAGTTTGATCCTTCTCAGAAAAACTCGTCTATATTTTATACCCACTTGAACTTTCATGTCTACAGATTTAACCTTCCGCCAATCAGAGGTTCTCTAGCTCATGGCAGAATGACTGGAGAATCTTGATCACTGCCGAATAGTACACCATAAAACCAAATTTCAAATGAATGTGTAATCCACTTCCGTTCATAATCAAATTAAACAACATTGAAATACTAGTCTCAGTCACCTACAGACCGTCCAAAGATATTCTTGATCCAATAGATTTGGAAAAACTCATCTAAAGTGCCGATTCGTCAAAACTAGCCAGTGATTTCCACTGTAAGTATCCCATGTGAAACAGTTGTAACACCGGCGGAAAATATTCTTTTAAAAACATGCAAAATAAAATGGCTACGCAGTTATGGTTTCAACAACTTACACATTATCCTTATCTCCTGATTTACAAACTGGATGTATTAGATATAGCCTTAGTTTAAATTTCTCTATTGGTCCAGGTTACCAATCTGAACGAAATTTTGGCCGACGATAACCCTATGTTACTAAAGATCCATTGCATACCTATAACATATTTACCACTTCAAGCCTGCATCCAATTCTACTGGATCAAATACCTCGAACACCTTTGCTTTTCGCACACGGGACATCGATCCAAATCCCAAGACAACCATAAAATTGGAAATCAACCTAGCCTTAAACTACTCCACAGCTATGAATGACATATATATATATATATATATATATGTATATATATATATGTATATATATGTATATAAATAAATCCTCCGATACAAAAACGTTCATTTTTATCACTATCAATCACCCTTCCCATAAAAAGTTCTAAAAAGAAAAAGAGATCTGCTCCCCCAGCTCCTGGATCCAATGGCTCCAGCGCAAATTCCTCTATAATCTCCCATATTTAACAATTCAAGCACAATATTTCCACAACTACCACATACCCTGAATGATCAACAATCAAAAGTATATATTCCGACAGTCATCCTCCTGAGCCTCGATTGGAGAAAATTTGCAGGAAACCCCTGGTCGTTACTCCGGCTAACTCAATTTAAGCTTAAGCTTTCTGCATGAACTTCAATTACAATGTTACGACAAAGAACTAATTTAAAGTTGTGCAAAAATATCTTATCAAAACTATCATCGAATATTTTACGTATACGACGTCTAATGAAAGAACCTTCAATGTTGTTATCAGAAGACTTTTATCCAACATATTTAAATCTGAGGTACTCAATACGAACTTAAGCATAAACTATAAAGAATATAAAGTAGTTAACGTTCGACAATTTTGAAATGCCTTATGTAAAATGCCATTTTATATGACTTAACATATCAATAGAAACACGTTTAAGCCCATTGCCTTTAGCAACACCGACATATTCATATTTGGTACCACCAAATATTACTGGAAAGAGTGTCCACGAGGCCAATGAACTATTTGCGTTGATAATAATATCACGAATGAACATCACCAACCTAGATCAAAGCACTTGACGGACACCATTAGGTGCGTTTTAATTCGTACTCACGTTATCCATTATTCTCGTCACCTACTTAGATTGTATTCAATATACATTGTTGATCAATATATTCCTCGTCTCGGGAGTTAGGCTTGAAGAGCCCACGTATTACTGTAGGGCTAATATGGAACATCCCTCTCGGACGTTGGGCATCTAGGTGTACATTATTATTATTGTAAATCTAACTATGATGAAAACTCGCCGACATTATTTTACAGATAGAATACAGTTTTAAGCGCCATTTTTGTAAATCATGAAAAATTTATAATATGTAATACAAATAACCGCGAATGGAATCAAATAACCGTGAACAATTTATTCATAACACGGTGACTTAAACACTGTACCGTTACAATTGATTTTTGTTTTCATACAACTTTCCAGAGTTTTCACCCAACTTTTCCTTTACATGTGGGAAAATTACATACAAATTAGAAAAATTACTTTTAATATTTATTTATATTACTTTTAATAATTATTTAAAAAAACCTAAAAATATATAGAATAATATGTACTAACTAGATGATATTAGATGACATTCTATTCAAAATTCGAAAACCGTACAATACATCATTTAAACCCAATGGGTATATCCCTTATTCTGTTCGAAAACTATATTACATTTAGAATGACTTTTCTTACAAAATACAATTATAAAAAAAACTTAGGCAATACTTAACATTTATTAAATCACAATTAAAGTTGTTCTTATCTTCATGTTTGATTAATGATTAAAAATTAATTAAAAATAAGGATATATTTTTACATTTATAAATTAATGCGAAACTAGTATTTAAAAATACAAAACAAATGTGACACTTCCAACACTTTGTCGAGACGCCGGGAAACTTGATTAAAATACGGGATGTTTATTATAATATGTTTACCGTCTGATGCACCGATTACTTTTGAAACATTTGCAACCTTATATATAATCCTATTATAACATGTACTTCTTCTTTGTGTGTATGAGAAAATTGCATGTATTTTAGGATAAAATATGCAGTAGCTGAGCTAACTTCCTTAAAAAATCGAATGGTTTTCAAAGTAATTATTGAGAGTAAATATTTTTTTCCTAAATATTTAAAAATATAATTTATACTTATTAAATATATGCTATATATATATATATTAAGTATATAAATATTGAACGAACCAATATTATATATTTTATATATTATAATTATTAAGATTATATTCAATATGTTTCAATTAATATTTAACAATAATATCATGGTAATATTTAATACTTTGATAAATGTGCATACATATGTATTCAATACTTTTTAATAAAAGCATTTTTCTAATAACTTCTACACTACCGTCCTAATTTTACTATATCGCTTTTTACTTCGATATTATACAAATTTCAAACTTTTTTTTAATAAAATCATCGTCTATAATGAAAAGCACCTAATACTATTGTTACAACAATAATTAAAATTTAAATCCACAAAAATATAATTAATCATACTATATTACATTATTTAAATAATTACTGTTATTGTTTACCTACCTACTAAAGATTATAACATAGTTTGATTAATATTAATATTAGAATTTAGATTTGGATGGTTTTCCTTGCATATCACAATTTAGAAATACGTATATCATATTGTAATTTTTTGAACTTATATTTCGGTTACCTTGAAAAAATTCATACATCACATATTTTTTAAATTATAATAATTTATTTAATTCAATTGTTTCTATTAAAAAAAAAAAAAACAATTTAATTTTAGGTTTGATATTGACAAATCTTTCTATACGAAATACTCACTACTTTCTATACTATATTAATTCTAGTTGGAGGTGAGTGAATATTCTTTAATGGTTGTAGTTTTACAAGGAATGTTTTGTTTGTAATATAATGTTTTTTTTTGTGTTATAGTTTTTTTCAGTCGAGTTGAGTAGAATTTTTGGAATAAAGAACTTTTTAATAGAAAATTAGTTTAAGTTGGTACTTTAGAAAGTTAATTTTTCACCTTTTTCAGTAGTTTCCTTAAGTGTAAGTAAAAAGTTTCTTTTATAAAGGAAATATTTTATAAATGTAAATAAAATATTAAAATAACTGTCAAAGTCATTTATATTTACATAATAATACGAGACAATCCCAAAAAATGTTCAAGATTAATTTTTAATACTATTTACAAAATTAAACCTGTAAATATGTAGGTTAAAAGCCTGGCTAAACTTAACCAATCAAAAATATTTTCATATATTTTCACTTTTTAGAAACTTTACTATTATGTTATTTTATTTATTAATTTATTATTTTACTATTGTGAATAAAAAGTTGGGTCATCATTAGTGTATCTCATTGGCGAAGGATAGGATAGTGTGAGTTATAATTTAAAGAGGAAAGTAGAATTGGAAAAGGGATATCTAGTGGAACGAGTGTATCTTAATGGAACGTGGAAGTTAATTTAAAAAAAAGATGAAAGCACAATATATTTCATTATTGAAGATATTGGACAGAAAGGATAAATTAGCAATGTTCCTATGGTTGAACAGAGTATTGAGACAGAGTAAATAACGAATAGAAGTGTAGTCGTGGAGAGGGAAAGGAATTTTATATATGAAAGTTAAATCTCTGAGAAATTTTTTCTGAACACGTTCAATTAAGAGACTAGTAGAGGCATTGGATGGGTACCATAAAACCATATACTATATTTTATCATATTATAATTTTTTAGGCAGTTTAAGGTTACAATATAATTTTCCCACAAATTGTAAAAATAGTACAACTTTTAATTTGAATTTTTTTTACCATAGGTACCTACAATATTTTTTTTTTATAAAAACCTGCAATAAAAAAAAAACTATAAAAAAATATTGACCTTCCAATTTCTTTATTTCAATTATTTCACATTACCAAATAGACATACACATTAATACAAAACAGGACTATAAGCGCTTCGTTGGAAATTTTGGAGACATCAGGATGCAATGGTAAAAAAAAAGAGACAATGTGGTTTTAGGTATAAAACATAACCCTAAAATACAACTAAATTTAAGCAAAATGTAATGCTTTTAATGCTTTTAGAGTTAAAAAAAATTACCAAAATTATATTTCCGGGAAAATATAGTAGTACACGTATTTATATTATGTTCATTCTATACAATTCATGGTTCTTTAACGTTTGGTTCATATATGTTCGTCAATCGCATGATATTGTCGGATGCGACGTTGCTCTTTAGATAAGAAAAACTACGGTAATCCTGGGGTACAATATTGACACAACTATGAACTGAAGACGTTTATTGGGCAAACATTATTCCTGCACTGTTTGTTCACAATAATGGATAAACAATAAAGGTTTGAACATCATAATCCACACATCGTTTGTTTCAAACTGGAGACTTGCTGTTTCTATAATTCGGCAAACATGTTCTATACATCCAAACACCCCACCCATTTATTATATTTTTATTTGAATTTTGAACTTCGTAAAATTTCCGTTGTACTTTTTAAAGGAGAAAAAATTACATTAAACCATAAAAAAAAAAAAAACAATATATTACTTATAACGAAGTGTGAGTATTTTTCTGAATAAATATATCGATGGTAAGTATTCTCGCATGTACAATTTTATATTTCAAATAGTATCGTGTCTTTTTATGAACCTAATCTTTTAAATGTGTAGTACTCTTGTAGTACAACAACAAAAAAATATGACTTACTTAACGATGTAACATAACTGAGTTTGCTGAAAAGATGTTTGAATGTTGATGGTTTGCAGTTAGAAATAATTTACACATTTACAGAACTTATATAATAAATACAAAATAGTGTTATTTCATAAACGTGAAAAAAATGGGTTAAATTTATAGTACCGGAAATAGATGTAATGATAAGCGGAAATGCAATTTGGCTCAAGGTTATTATATTATAAATATGATGTCATTGAAGTACAGCTGCTGTAATGCCACATGGCTTATACGGTATTATACGTTACCTATTTATGTTTCTTTGCACAAGTGATTTTACTTTTTCCCTATGGATTTGTTTGTATTTTTGTATTTTTAATTTATACTTTACTTGTATATAATGACAGCGAAAGGTGGATCTGTGTATGCTATTGTTACTTGTACAAATAATACAAAATTGAAAATATTATATTCATTATACACTTATTATTATACAATATAGTTATAAGTTATAAATCGTTTATTAAATCATATTTTATAATTGTTAGACTATAAACGAGAACAACTTGATGAACATATGTATAATGTATATAGCTTCTGAATTACAGTAATAAAAAATATTTAAAATGTTTGGTGTATAAAATATGTAGATATAGGAGGGTATTAACGAAAGATAAGGAAGTGATAAAGAGATCTGAAAACTATTTTAAGGTACTATTAAAGGAAGAATTTCCGAGAGAAGCAATTAATCGAGTAGAGTGGAATTTGAGCCGGTATAGTGGATTTAATAAAGGAAGAGGAAGTATGAAACGCTGTGAGAAAAATGAAAAATAAGAAAGCGGTGATACCGGATGGAGTACCAGTAGAAGTATGGAACGTATTAGGAAGTTTAAGTATAGATTGTCTGACTAAGTTCTTTAATTAAATACTAGTTGAAGGGAAAATTTCAATAGCGTAGAGGAAGAGCTGTGTGGTACCAATTTTAAAGGGTAAAGAAGTTGTACACGAATGTCAAAATTATGGAAAGATGAAATATATAAGCCAAAGTATGAAGATTTGGGAAAAGATAATAGATAAAAGGGTATGAAGTGAGACAATAATTTTTATTAGAAATGAGTTTGGGTATATGTCTATAGGAGGTCAACAATATGGAGCAAATATTTTGTGCATGACAAATTTTTGAGAAGTACAGAAAAAACCTATCCCCCTAAACAGAAAAAAAGTAGGGTTCTAGGTGGTAGAAATGAATTTCTACTCTCTACCTAAAATAAAAGAATATTTTTATTTTTAGGAAATATTTTGTGTGTATTTTAAGTTTCTAGTTTTGTAAAGTCTAAAATGATGTATCATTGATGTAAAACATATTATCATTTACATCAATGACTTCAATTAATTGAAATCCTTTGAAACTCCTCCCCACTAAATGAGAAAAATTAAAATTCCTATAGGTAGACCCAAAATTTTTTAGATTAATAAATCCACTGCGTACTGTATTATATGTAATTTTTTTTTTCGTAGATACTCTAATTATATTATAATTATAATACATTATATTGTTACTTACTTGTATATATTTCACATATTTAGATTGAATAGAAAAATTGATTTATTGAATAGTTTGAAGTATTTTTAATAAACGAAGTTTGAATTTCAAAAATGTTTGCAATTTAATAAATTGTACTGTGTTATAAACCACTGAGGCGAAACGGTCACTATAAAGTCGTCAGAGTCACGGGCCTATTTTCATGTCACGAACTATATAGGACGATATTATATCCTTTAATTTATTATTAAAATACATGATTTTTATTTATAAATTGTATAAAAAATTAAGAATCATAACTTTAAAAAAATTAATTAGAACTAGAACTTTTCATAATTAAATATTATATATTTTATTAATATATTATGTAGTATATTATATATTTAATATAAAATTAACATGGAACCATAGTTGATTTCTTTATAGAAATCACATATTTTTAAGATCTTTGTGTAGTTCCCAGTTTTTGTTTTCTTGCTTTACATATGTTGTATACCAATTGCATTTCATAAATGTTGTTTTCTCATTTTTAAGCTGATGATACCTCGTAATTCATAAGTCATCGTCTTGTATCTTATTATTGGTGAGATATCACACAACTTTACCATGCCGAGTTTTGTAGCCTCTGCACTTTTTAATTCGGATACTGCATCTTCTCCTAAAATAAATGTATTAACAATATGTAATTATTAATAATATAAAATATTGTATGAGTTTTTTTGGTTTTATTTTTACATTTAATTTATTTATTACATTTCGTACTGCACACGTTGTACTCTAAAATCCACTATAATACGCACTGAATTTCAAAAATATGAATCTACAGGATTCCACCAAAATCAATGTAAAAATGCCATTTTTCAGGAGGAATAAACGGAAAAATGTTTCTACCTTCTTAACTTCTAGTATTTCCAGTTTAAGGGGGTAGGAGTGTTAAACAAATTCTGAAAACTCTCAAACAAATTAAAACAAATTACAAACTAAATATTTACACTGTCAGGACTTCAAAATTCAAAAAGGAGGTCCAGCGAAATATACCTAAAAAACATAATATTCGGAACTTATCTAACCAGTAACTCCATAGTATGTTAATACAATATATGTGATATATAGATAATGAATATTTTTATTATATCTGTTTGATAGTAAGAAATGTAGTAAAATGTACTAAACTGCTGATTTCAAAGTCATTGAAACCAAAAACTATCAAACAGAGAGAAATGTCCCAGTGTTGATTCTATAGTATTCTATGGTTTAGTAGTTTATAGAGGATATATATTTAATATTTTACTGCCTACTTCATATATATATATATATATAATTTAAAAAAAAAATTTTTTTAAATATAATCTTGATTTTAAGCATTATTTTATTTGAAAAATTAAAAAGATTTTTCACACATGTTCTAGAAATGTAAATTATAAATTCATACATATATCCAAAAAAGAAATGGACACTGGGAAGTAGAAAAACTAATCTTTCGCTTATTTATCTAAAAACGCAAAGGGCTCGAATCGAAAATCTCTATAGTAAAATTCGTAGATTGATAACTATTCAAATTTAATACAATAGATAATGCTGGATAGGCCCTTCCTGGGTAATTACTGTACCTGAATTGGTATCTAATCAACGGAGTGAACTTACGCTATGTTATAATTAAATTCGGTGCGTCCTTTGCAGACAAAGGACGCATTGCAAAATGTTGTGTTTAGTTTTTATGTGGCAATATTAGATACTTACGATAAATACCACTTGTGGGCACAGGGAAATCATCGATATTTCATAGTATTTAAAAGGCCTCTGATGAATACACAACGTAAATTACGTTTTTTTCATGTGAAACATTTGTATTGAAATATTCAGATTCAAAAATAAAAACCCAGAAATAATATTCATATTGTGTATAAAGATCGATTGAATTTTGGCGAGTTTTATCGTCTTTAATCTTTATTTACAATTACGTAAAAACGAGACTTTATTACATTCATATAGGTACTAGAATGACATCACAAATGTTTTTTTGAATGTGTTAATTGAAATAATGTGCTGTCGCGGCATAACTTATTTCGAAAATGAATATGAATAAATGTTTTAATTCATTTTCGTCCTTTTTCGTTCTTTTAAATGTATGATTAGTATCATCACCAAATACTATATGATATAATAATATGTAATGTGCGTTGCCCGTCGTCAGTTGCGTGCAAAATCACACCGTTTTGTTCATTTTAACGCACCGCATATATAATTGTGTCGTATTAGCTGGATACTCGTATCTGTTTTGAGGGATTTTTTCCCCGCATCGGACGCAACGCACGCACTGGATTCAATTTTAGGACATAGAATTATTATTGTTTTTTTTTTCCCAGAGAATTATTTTTGTATTATGTGATTTTGAGTTTAGTTAATTTATTTCTTAGTTTCTAACTACCAATGGTTTCACAATAGTACCGAACGATTCGTCTCAGTTTACCTTCAATGGCGTTGTCCCCTTCCGAAACATGACCGTACTATCACAGTATAACACAGGGATAATCTATCCGTTTATCTATTATCTTCGCATTCTACTATGATTACGTTATAGACCAAGTGGTTTTCTTCGCCCGGGTGATCTGTATTTGTACTCTGGATGGGTATCTATCTACATTACGATAAAACCGTTTCAAAAATAATATATTTAAATGTCCACGGTGTAGTAGCGCGTACAAATAGGACCACCAGAGTAGTGAGTAGAGGTAGCTGGTATTTAAATTTTCCAATAAGATGAAAATCGATAAGAACCGTAAGATATCTGTCAATTTAACACGGTAAAAATACCGCGTTCAGCGAGTCTGCAATATGTACACACGCTATTACAGCATTACAGCGGCAATACACGTGTAGATCCACCGGTTCACGGTCCACCGGTTTCCTTATGAATGAACATGCTATTATAGGTATTCGTTGGGTCCTTAACGTGTCAAAATACAATAATATATGGAAAAAAAAAAAAAAAACTCCGTATTATTATAATTTCAACCGAATTCGATGGCAATTTTTCGGAACGACTAATGTCGGTGATCGATTGACGATCGGAACCGCCCACTCGCGCCCGTACAGCTGCTGTCCCGGTACATTACCGCAATCTTGTTAACGACAATCATTAACACGGTCCAATGGTTTTTTTGTGAATTTTTTTTTTTTTTTTTTTATATATCCTACCCCTCTGTGTATGTATAGCTGTGATATTGTTGCGCACGCCCTCGACGAGCATTACTCGGTATGAGTGCGGGGACGACCGTTGGCACGCACTCGGCAGAAATCATTATAATAATAATATCTATAGGTACTCCTATAATAATATAACAATAATATAATGGTTGCAAAACGTCATCAATCTTGAAAATAACCAAGGTACTTAAGGTATTTCTTATTATTATTATTTATTTTTTTTTTCGCAAAAAACAACCTACGATTCAACAACACGATATTCGTTAGGTTCTGTGTATTTACCGGGATCATCGATGCATGTAAGTATTTGACAAAAGAAAACTACCTAATAAAAGATATATTTAAAAATTACTTTTATTTAATTCATAGAATATGATTATTTACATATTGTGAAATCGCTTTATTTAAATATAATTTATTACATGTACTTACGTATAAATGTATTCGAAATTATTTAAAACCATTTTCTAATATTTGTGTACATAAAAATGTGATTATAAAAAAATAATATTATAACGATAAAAGAATAATTTTGAAAGTGAAGTAATCATTTAAAATAGATTTATTATAGATTAATATTTTTGTGATCAAGTACGGTACTTATTGGTTATACCTATATATATAGATATTAACCCAAATTGTTTTAGTGAATGTAATTAGTCTATTATTATTGTTTCGTATATGGTTCGTGATAATAACTATTACAGTGTTATATAAGTTTTTCATTATATACCTACATTATGGAGTTTTTAATATTCCGTTTTGCAAAAAATGGATATTCAAATAAGAACAAGAACAAATACAATTTAAACAGGTTTATTTATATTAAAAAAAGGGTAATAACATAGATAAATATCATATTTTTTGTTTTTGAAAATTAGATTATAAAAAAAATACTCATCTAACCTTGTGATAATTTAGATACTACAATTTTCGATATTTATTACTTTTAGGTATCGCTTTGGAGTTTAAATAAAAATAATTTAAATATTAGATAATAAATAGTGATTACAATTTTTTTAAAGTCGATTCACAATATTGATTATCTATGGAATTTAACGAATATTAATATTTTCGCTACAAAATTAACAGAGTTTCTCATGTTATAGATACAATTTTGTTTTTACCAAATAATAAACTTTTTTTAGTATTTTCCAATAGAAATACACATCTTATTACTGGAAATGCATTTTTATATATCACAATTAACTTCTAGATTATTAAATTTAAAATTATACTATATGGCGTATCTTCTATAATAAATTACTAGATATACTGCGTTAAAAAAATATACACGATTTATTTCTTTGAAAATCAAGTTTAATAAAGATGATATAAATTTGATTTTTGTGCATCGTGTAAATTTTAATATTTTTAATCAACAAATAATTTAAATACTTCAAGCTTATAATATATCTACTTTACCGTTAAGAGTTTTGAAATAAAAAAATTTTATTTTATATATATATATGTCACATTATTATATATTTACATAATATTCCCTAAGCCCAATATAAAATCATTATACGATTAAGCTATATTTTTTGAAGTTTAATTAAAATATAATTATACTAACAGTAAATAATATATATATACGATTTTGGTATATAATCAAATTCACTAAATCAATATATATTTACATTATAATGTGGGTAACTGCTCAAAGAATATACATTTTAAAAAATTAAACTATTAAAATTACTTAATTATATTTACTATAAAACTACATAATATACATACATACATACATACATACATATACACACGCATACCATCCATTATAAATAAGGGAAATTTTCATGTTAATTTTATCAAGAGATTACATTAATATACAACATCATTGTCGAATAATATTCAGGTGAGCAGTTGTACATACCTACTCGTAAATACCTAACTATTGTTTTATAGATGCAATCTACCAAAACCAAAGTGACTTTTAAGACTGCTTTGCTCCAAATCGTATATTAATTAATACCTAATGAAAAAATAATACTATACAATGATATGCATAATATTTTTCGATTGTTCACAAAAACTAATATAAAACGCCAAATACGTATTTATTATACCGTTCACTCTATACATAAAAATTGTTTTCAAATATTTAAATATATTCTGGGTTCGTTCAAAAATAATGTTTCAAAAAAATAAATATATATATATTGATCTAAAAAATTTAATTATCTCTGATGACAAAAAAGTCCTAAAAGACATATTTACATATTCTTGTATTTTAATGAATAAATTAAAATATAAAAGACTAAAAAGTCATACCTATTGATTGGAAAAGGGTTAAGTATATTAAATTATGAAATTATAATCGAATTTATTCATGGTGTATATCCAGACAGTTAAAAATATAAAGATTTCACAAAATAATCATAGTCAATATTATTAAAATTTATTTTCGTATAAAATATTGCGTAGGTATGTGAAATTTAAATTGCATGCATATTAGTGTTTTTACAAAATGCCATATAATATACTAATTCTATGTATCATCACTAGGGCTGCGCGATTATTCCGATTAATCGTTTTTTGAAAACGATATAATCGATTAATCGATGTTTTTTAAAAGAAAATTTTAATCGATTAATCGAGTATCGATTAATCTTCACGATACATCAATTATATCGATACATCGATTAATCGATATATCGAATCATCGATTAATTGATATATCGAATCATCGATTAATATACGGTATACCCCCGTATACACCACTGATTATATAATTAGGTATATTACGTTTTATGATAATCTAACAGTTGAATAAAAGCAAACTATAAGTGTATTCATATATTTTTAAAAGGAAGAGATCTCTTGTTCCGCTTAAAATAATATTAAATTCAAGTTATGAATACTAAAATTAATTATTTTATACTGTAGTATAAAACATAAATCAGAGACGGGTACCGAACCGAAATTAACCGGTTCCAGAACCAGAACCCTAAAATATAAGTAGAACCGTAACCGGCACCAGAATCCTTTTATCTGGAACCAAAATTTAACCGAAGCCCAAATTATAGAGTGGTTTAATAACGGTTCCAAAAACTTTATTTTATTGAAATTTATAAATATGAAATTATTATTTGAAATGTATGAAAACTTGCATATTAGAAATGCCAGAGTAATTATTTTATTATATTTATCTTAGCCCATGGGCTTTGCAATGATATAATGGTTCTAATATAATACAAAATAGTTACACGAAAATATTGTTTATAATTATATAAATAAAAATATACACATGAATAGGTACCTAGTACTTACTACCTATATACCTAGTATTCTATGTACCTACTGTTGCGACCTAAATTGTATTTAGCGGGTGGTTTATGGCTTCGGCGTTGAGCCGCCTCGTTTTAATTACACCACCCCGCACCACCATCACAAGAATACCACTTTTCACAATTTTATACTTTTAAAGCTATAATAGCCATTTTTGTTATATCTATTAAACAGAATATTTTTACTAAGTTATATTATATAGGTACGCTCAAACGTATATATACGTGTAATGTGTATTTAAGTCAGACGGTCTCGATTCAAGCACAAAGCAAGGGTCAGTCCAGAGTCAAAAATTTCGGGGAACACGAATCTGATGTATATGGCGTCAATATATGTCAGCAAAAATCGCAAGGCCGATGTCTAGAGTTGAGGGTGATAAGACGAAGGCGCGAGAATATATCAAGCCATAACGAATGGAGGGGGCACGGTTTTCTTCCATGCGAATACATATTAGAATGAACACAGACATTATTAAAAATTCAGTTAATTAATTTATT
>JAIPRL010004391.1:0-38645 GCA_025469235.1 Pemphigus obesinymphae | reverse complement strand
AAATATTGTTTAACATATATCTAATAGGTACCTACTAGTACCTATCCAAAACGTATTAATACCTACCCAATATACTTCATATATCAACAATAACTCACCCTCATCTAATTCAAATCAACCATCCTCTTCACTTACTTCTTCGCTTATTTTTAAATTATAACAATACAATTAATTTAATTTATAAAAATATTCTCGTCCATAAAATCGTTTTCTTCAATTATTGCTTCACCTTTACTTGGAAATGACTCAAATATTTTAAATTATTAATTATGAGATAAATAATAATTGTTTATAATATCATAAGATAGCCTTATATAAAAACCACCTATAAAGAACAGCAGATAAATATACAAACACACAAAAACTATAGATACTTATATATGATACTGAAATTTCGTTTTTTAAACAATTGCATTTCATAAAACTTCTGTTGATCTGTCAAAAGAAACTTTTAAATTTGAAAATATAATAAAAATATTTCTTGTAGATATTAAAAAATAAAACATTTATTAACACGAAACACGTAATATAATTTTATACAACGGAGTATTTTCAGTTCATTTTTACCTATAGCTATGGGATGAGCGTTTTGAACCATTTTTCAAAATTATTTATTAAACATCATTTTTGTGTTTTGGTCAATTTTTATAGTATTATGGAATTATAAAATAATTGAAACGTTTAATTTTTTTATGGTATAAAATTTTTCTTCGGAAAATTAATTTTACTAATGGTATTCACCAGACACCGGATAAAACATGATCAAAAAGAACAAAATGAAAATTCAACCGTGTTGTTTTTTTAATGTAATAAATGCAAAAAAGCTGTTTTATGAACATAATATTTCTGTTTTCAATTCAAAATAAATTTTTCTTCATATTTTTATTTTTATACACAAAAGTCACATTTTTGGTACGTTATCACCAACTTCATTAACATCATATCTGATTCACTTACAATCTTCCATAAACTCTTCTTATACATGCCATATCGTCGATAATTTAATTAGACATTTTAGAAAAATAATAATAAAATAGGTAGGTACTTCAATAAAATGACAAACAATCGATAATAGGATTATTATTTCTTTGAAAAATAATTCCGTCACCTAAATATTTAGAGCCTATAATAACTACAAATTAAATAGCCCATGACACTCTACATAGACCAAATTTTATTTTATTTTTACATAAATAATCAATACAATATTTCCTATTTATTGATATTTATATGAAAACTATGATATAAATATTATATAATATAACTTTATATCAATATATTAAAAATGATTCGTCATCAACGTAATTTTTAGATTGGAACGGTTCGTCTCGAACGTGTTAAAGGAAATTTACTATCATTCGTTAAGAATATACGTACGAGTAATATCTATAGATTCATTCACTCATATTTAAATACTGAGATTAAATAACACAATCAATATAGAAGTATTTAGTACCAATATATTATGTAGGTATAGCAATATTTTAATTATCTTATACTTTTTAGTTTTCTTTGAATAAGTATGTACATATTATTATATGGTAATTAATAGTTTTGACTTTTGAGTAATTTTATACAAATTATGAAAAGCATTCGCTTAAAAAATTTAATTTAAAATTTAAAATAAACAAATGAGTATGTAACCAATATTTTACATGTTTATATACAAATTAAAAATAACTCTTTTGGTTAGTCTTTAATCTCGTGGGAAGTTTTGATATAACTTGAAAATATCTGAAGTTAGATAGTATATATATATTCTCGTTTTCTTTAAATTTATGAGGGGGTTTTACCCCCAGGACCTCCCATGCGTTTGCCCTTGTCATAAACAAAACATAAATATATATATATTTTTAGAACCATTAAATACCGGTATTAACCGGTATGTTTAAGAATCGGTTAATACCCGTTCTCGAATGCAATTGAAAAATTAAAAAACCGGAACCGGAACTAAAACCGAAATTTTTATTTTCCAAGAACCTGAATCGGAACCAGAACCGATATTTCGATTCTGTTCCAGTCCCTGTCTCCAACTCCAATTTTGAAAAAATTATCCATTATTGACTTTATTTGTACCTAATTTAGTTTAATATAACAGCACCACCTAGCATATAATTACGTTTTAATGTATTACAGTATTACACTATTTGATACCAACTATAATATAATACTTAAAATTTTATCATAATAAATTATTCACAACAGATAAAGTTGTAAGTAATTTCCATGATAAAAGTTCATAATAGACATCAATTTACTTCCTTATAAAAATATTTCAAATTCATTCAAATTCCTGTAATCTATAAAATAGGTTCTCAAATAATAAATCAAAAAATATTTAAATACGTTCATTAAATTATTCATCCACAATAAAAGACAGAGAGTATTTCATAATATATATGGTTTGCAAATGGAAAACCCATTAAATTCATTCTAATTATGGGTTATGTTTGGTAAGTTTAGGATAATATAACTTACATATATATATATATTTCATTCAATTTTTAAAATTGTGCTTTAAAATCTTTTTATATATAAAGAACGACTTCAATACTTAAAATAAAAATTCATACTTTTATTTTAATTTATTTTCATTTGAGTTATTATTATTTTCTAATAATTGTCAAATAACGGATATATGAAATAGTCATAATGATGTCAACAATGTTTTTTTTTTCTTTGCTCTTACCTGACTAAACGTTGAATTTATCGGTGAGGCTCGTTAGGCTCTTATTCTTGTTAGTCACCCCTGCTACACGCGCATAAAATATTATATTACATAAGCACAGGTCGGTGACACGCCTAGAACTTATTTAAGATTATAGTTCTTACTCAATGTGTATGTTATGTATGACCACAAATAAGAAAATAAATATAAATATAATCTCCATCCAATTTTTACTTAATCTCCTTAAGTCGATAAAACAGATCTTTAATATTTTAACCATTCAGTAAAATATATCACCTATATAATATAATACATAATATAATATATATTACATAATATAATTAATAGATATACATTTATTTTATTTGAACTAAAAATATTATAAATCATCATGTTTTTACAATAATTAAATAACTAGGTACAATGGTAATAAATAGGATAATATAATGAGAATGAAAAACGAATAATTTGATATACGATTATTATGCAATTGACGAATTGTTAGTATTAGAAGTCTGACAATAATGTTTACATAAAGAATGTATATAAAAATCATAAAAACAATATGGTTAATCATGATTAATTGTATGAATAAATAGGTTACTTTATTCAATATAAATGGGTATAGAAATAATAGTATTACCTACTTATGGAATAATAGTATAAAACAGTATTGTAGATAATAAAACAATAAAAAATTTGGAAAGCCCAAAAATTGAAAGGGATTAAAATAGAAAAGGACCAATTTAATATAGTAAAAATTACATTGAGATATATTTTTAACAATATATTTTTCGGTTAAAGTAAACTATATGAAGAATAAAATTTAATAATCATAAATGTCGGGATTACTAGTGGAAAACATAATTTAATGTAGTATGCTTCCTGTACGTACGACCACGTACGTCATGCTAGCCTCCCCTAATTTATTAATGTTTTTAAATATAATTATTAATGATCCCACCTACGCTTGAATTTCGGAAAACCGTTATTTTTCTTCCAATCTAGTAATCGTCTTGCAATTTTACAACTACAATTTTTGGACGAGTTCATCCATAGTAATGCGCTAACCTTTCAGAAATTATCTAAAGAATATGAAAGCTCTTCTCTTGTTAAATAGTAGTGGTTGTATTGAATTTGAAAGTAATGAAAAATAATTTTATTTGATTCTGAGCAAAGCTATTTCAATTCCTATGTGTTATACACACAAACTACACGAGTATTAATATCAGCTATATATTCAATACATTTATAACAATATATAGTTATTAACTTATATTATTTTTTATTAAATTATGACTAACTGATGGTATAAAAACAATTTTCATTATTCTTTGAAAACAATTTAAATAACGTACAATGAACCCTATATATTCAACTTCCAGATCTTAAAACGCAAATATCTGGAAATTTGCTAAATATAAACAATCTAAAATTGGAAAAACTTTTTTTTTAATATTTCATCATAATTTTGAAATATTAAAATGAAACTAAAATACAGGGTATTTGGCATAAATTCAAGTAATTAGATAAATTACTAAAAAAATTATAAAATTATTATCAATATCGGTTACGCATGTCCATTGATCGGCAAAATAATAAATGAGGTCTAAACATTTAAATAACTATAAAAAAATAATTGTTACTCATTGATTAAATGAGTTAACTAAAATAAATTAAAAAAAGGAGTAATTCCTTATATATTTATTTTATTATCATTGTCCGTGTAATCGTGTAATATGTATGTACTAAGTGGTTGTATTGTACGATATACATTACGCCAGAGCCCTTATTTTTTATTTTATTTTTTTGCAGTTCATTATTATTGAACTTGTATTGATTTGTATGACTATTTACAGAATTTTTGTGCAATTATTTCAACTCAAATAATTAAATAAACACTAAGACGACTGATATGACGTCACACAGTCCCCCTTCCAATCTGTGAATTATATTCATGTTTTAGTATAAAAATTTTATGAATTTGTATAACTATTTTCATAATTTTAACATAATTAATATTACAAGAATAATCAAAGCTTCGGAGGGCTGGCGTGACATCATACCAGGCACTGAGTGGTTTTTTTATTTATTTTGGTAAAAGTATTTGCATACAAATTCTGTAAATAATCATACAAATTCCATAAAGTAAATTCCATAAAAGTAAATGAAATTAAGAAAAAAAAGATGACACTACAGCTTGGATGATATAATCCATAAATACTTTAAATTTAAGTAATTGATTTTTTTTCTTCATAAAACGTCCTAAAAATGACTTATTCAAAACCCCTTGAAAATATAATATACAGACCGTATTTTACGAAATAAACATTATAAATATCAGTTTTCATTGTATGGACATCCACCAAGTCATTGTGTATATTATTGAAATAAACCAGATACTTTTTATATTTTGATTATTCATTTCACTTTTTGTCATATAAGTGAATATTGCATTTCATAACAAGATTATATTACTCTTTATTAGAGAACGTTTCAATACTTATTTCAAAGACTTGGTGTATGCTTAAAAACATTTTTATACCTACCTATGTTCTACGTGCCCACTCTGATGATTATAATATTATTTATAATTATCACCACTTGACAGAGATTGTTATCACTACAGTCTATATTTTATATTAAATTTAATTACACAATTAGCTTAATAATGCTTTAAATAAAGTTTTCTACACGATTGAATATGGCTGGTAGTTTCAAAATAATTAAAACCTTAATGAACAACTTTTTCATTAAAAATAATTTAGACATATTAATGACATTTTTATTTTTCAACGTTCGCATATATTATTAAAATTGTTCAATAATTATATGTAGCTTATAATATACGATGTGTATAAAGTAAGCTGAAAAAAGGAGAACTATAACTGTTATGTCTTTTTAATTATAAAAAATGGGCAAGTTAATCAAAAATATATGTATTTAAAAAAAACTCATCAGTGGGGGGAGGGGGGGTGAAATCACTTTGCACATTGGATAGGAAATAAATACTGGTGATGGATATATTCAATTTTAAAGCAATTTTTTTTTGATAAAACGATTCTGAGCAAAGTTTTGGTATGTATAATATTAATAATTTTTTAGAATTTTTGTGGCTAATAAAATATACGCTGTCGAAATACATGGTGTTGTATAGTAAATATTTGTTGTACATATTAAGTTCCTGACAATTTAGTTTTCCAATTTATAATAATTTTTTGTCTATTTTGACAGTTATAAATATTACATATCACTTGTATATTCAGTAACCATATCCAATTCATTTATAATTTTTTAATTTATAATACGTTTTAGTGCTTTTTTCCTTATAAAAGGTAGTTTTCGTCTATTATAAACAATATAAATAATTATATAACAAGTCTATTATAAACAATATTTATAAATCAAAAATGACGTATTTTAGAATACTAACTAGAACAAATGTTTTATCAAAAACCTCTTTACTAGAAAACTTATTCACTTCTTTAGTACATAAATACATAAAAAACAAAGCAATTAAAAAAAATCACATCATTGTAAAATCAATACATTCACTGCAAAGCTCAGTGTCGTTAATTCTAAACAGAAATATATCTATTTAAATAATTTGGATATAAATATGACAACTTAATGACATAGAAAAAGATCTTGTCTATATATTTGGTCATAGATAAATTTAATCTAATATTAATATTGAAAAAGTAGTGATAATAATGAGGAATATTGCGTATATTTTCATTTGATTCGACGGAGACAGAAATTACGGGTATAGAATTTTCTAAAATTGATTTTAGCAGAGATCGGTTGAATATACATACCTTTTACTGTCGATTATATGTTTAAGAATCAAATGTCAAAACATAAATTGAACTTATTTTTATAATTTATATTTTAACTAAGTTAAAATATATCATGTAGCCTACAGGTAACAATGTTTTTAACCCTATACAATTCGCATAATATACTAGGAAGATGTTGAGAGCTACTTAATTGGTTTAATAAATAATGTATATAATAATAAATATCATTAAACATTTATGATTTGATAAAAATTGTGTAATTAATGGCTTTTAAAAATTGTTGATATTTTTTTTCTGCTCTTTGTCGTTATTTGTAACAGATGAAAAAAATGTTTTATATTGGACACACTAAGAACAATAGAGAATTAAATAATTTAACAACTTTACTATCAAATTTTAGCATCATATAATCTTGTTTTATACATTGTGTCCTACAGTCACATCATGTAATAATAGGATAATCATATTATAGAAAGAATAATCGTTGCCTTATCACTATTTGGAATATTTTGTTTGGTTTTTAAAGTTAAATATTTTGATCATGTATTTTTAATGTATCATATTTTTTTAAGTAATTGTATATTATATTATTTACATTCTAAATAACATATAAATAATACTGATATCTTACGCCTACTCTACATACTTTCTGGGTCAGAAGATGGTTTTGAAACTAACGATGAAAGCGAAATTGATGAACTATGGAAGTTATAGTAATCTTATGAATGAAGAAGATTCTCTTACATTATAGAAAGATACATTATAGTAGAGGAATTTCGTAATAGTATATTTGAGAATTAATAGACTTTCCACCCGAAATACTCATAAATAATGATATGCCTATATTATATAAATGTTGATAATAGTCATACCAAGCCACCCATTATGTCACATAGTATTTCACCTACACAGTTTTTACCATTAACAAATAGTGCTCCTATAGCAACAAGACAAGCACATCAACCAAAACAACCTAATAAGCTAATAGCGGAGCCTATATTATATATTATAATATATAACCTTATTCGAAACGTGAAATGTTTTAATAATAATTTCCCACAACAGTACACAGATTTTTTAGGAAACTTTAACTTGCTTAGGGACAAAATGGAATTTGAAACTCTAAAGTTAAATTTTTAAATACTTCTTTACTAATTGTTTAATAGAATATATATGTTCTGAAACATTAAAATTTAGTATAAAAATAGATTTGAGTAAGCCATTAAATTTTTCTACAAATTACTTACGAAAGTACATTGTTGTTTTGATTGAAATGAGTTTAGTTCATATACCTAATGTTAGGCGTTATTGGGCCCCAAATGTTGGAAATCAACCCATACAAGACACAATGAGTGTAAATACCTTTGAAAAAATCCGAAGTAATCTTCATTTCAACGACTAAGGGCCAAATAGAGATAAAACTCATAAAATAAAATCTATAATAGAGAAAATAAAAAAAGGTTTAGTACCATTCCTTTAAAAGAATATTTAGTAGTTGATGATAAATTATATAGTAGGTACTAAAGCCAGGAATTCATTGAAAGTATATATGTCAAATAAACCAAATAAATGTTGTTATATAATTTTTTGTATTAGGCGGAGTTATTGATTTTGCTCACAATTTTGAACTGTTTAGTGGTCGAAAGAATAGCGCAGTATGGCGTTTTGTGACTAAACTTAATTTAGGTGCCAGTGCCAATGTTATTATTAGACTTAGTAGAGTAATACCAAAAAATTAATATTATAAGCTATTTTTTGATAATTATTATACTACATTACCATTATTAGTATACCTATCTAAAAAATAATATTTTTTCTCTGTGCATTGTGGCATTGTTAGAAGAAATCGATTAAAAATGTAAAATAACATAATGAAAAATGGTTAATTAAACAACCAAGAGGCACTGATGCACACTGCATTACAAAATCAAAGATACAAATATCATAGCTTTAGTATGGAAAGACACTAAAGTAGTTACCTTATTTTCAACGTTTGCTGTTAGGCAGCCTGTAGTGAAAGACAGCAGATTTGACAAAAAACTAAATAAAAGATAGATTCAAGTGGATTGTCCCAACATTACAAAGGTATACAATAAGCACATGGATTTAGTAGATCTATTAGACAGTTTACTTAGTTGAAAAAATTAAAAATGAGAAGCCGGAAATGGTATATGAACTTATTTCACCATCTATTAGATGTCACAGTTGTCAAATCTTGGATTCTACACAAACGCATTCAACGATAGTAAAGAGTGAAAAATGAACTATTCCAATTCGAGTAGTTTAGAGAACAATTGGTATTATCACTATGTAAAAATTAAAACCCAATAACTCCCAAACGTCGCCAGCCTTCTGTGGAAATTGAAACAGGAGTCATAAAATAAATAAAAATGGAACAAAAAAAGGGAAACAGGCACAGATATAAGATTGAATGGACTTCATTATTAGCATATCGATTATGTGAAAAATACTATATGTAAGAAACCTTATTGTAAAAGTCTTGCATATACTAAATGCCAGAAAAGTAACTTTAGCCTGTGCTTTGCTAGGGGTATAAAATATTTTACTTTACGTCATAATCAATATTTGTTTGCAATCATTATTATACTAACTGTATTATTCCTATTTTAATATCAATATTACTCATATTGACCTTTTTTTTATGTGTTATTTAAATTTTAACTAATTATTTTTATTATTATTATTATTTTTATTCTTTATAATAAATTATTATTATTTTACAAAATTCAGAAACATGTGTAAACATTTGTTTGTTGTTTAATATTTATATGTTTTATATTTTATTATTAGATATTACTACTTATATCAAATCGTATGAAATAAAGCTCATAAATATTTTTATTCTGTATACAAAATGGCTATTATTTAAAAAACAATGATTTGTAATTGATTATTTTATAGTTATTTAAAAAAAGGTTCAAACTACACTATTTAATAAATTTATATGCCTATATCAATATAGTTAAAAAATAACACTAAATATACAAAAAAAATATTTTCAAATATATATCCGTAGATGTTGCTTATTATTTTAATAGGATAACATTTTTTTTTTTTTTATAGTAAATACGATTATTAATCGAAGGAAATAAAAAAAATAAATAAATTAAACAAAAAAAATCATGCATTGTACGGTTCACTTTGTATTAAACTTGTATGGCTTATATCCTAAAACCGCAGTTTTACTATATAAAAATATTACAATAAATACCAAATCACTGTAAAATTCCCAATATTGGAAAAACCATTTTATTAAAAATTTCATCATATTAATATGGTGCTAAAATAAAATAAAATGTCAATGTATATTTCTGGCTTTCAATTAATTATCTATTAAATAAATTATTATAATATAAATATTATAATATTGATAAAAAAATTACAATTTCATAATGAAATCTTATAGAATTGGTCCATGTGATCGTAGTTTTTAGTTGAAACTAACATATTTTACGGAATAAACTATCAATACATAATAAATATAAAGAGTACAGCGATAATAGTCATATATTAATATATTACATATAATAATATAACATAAAAATAGAAATAAAAAGCCACGCAATAAATGTATTTTTTTTAAATCTGAAATGAACACATAATGCATTGCGTATGATCATCGACTCATCGCCGTCCTGCCGCCAACCATTCCACGTATATAATAATATAGAATAGTGTTTAAAATATGAAACATTGCTTTTAGGTATACAATAAATAGATTTTTATTGTGTACTTTTTTGAACATCCAATATAAATATGTATGGAGGTGTGGTTGATAGGCTTGCAATTTGTTGAAGACCGTACGCAATGTATTATGCACATTGTATATACATCTATTTATTATACCATGTAGAGTGCATTAGTGCTCTTGTTTTTTATTTCATATAAAAACGTTGACGACGTTGAAGGAGATTAACAGGTGGTAATGGCAATGTATGTTATTATGTGCATGTGTACTTTACCTACGAGAGCGTTTGATTTATGGCAACACGTAGGAGTGTAACCAATATTTAAAAAAATTATAAAAATATATTAATAAGATGAATAAAAAATATGTGAAACATCGCGGACTGGTCGAAATTAATCGGAGATGGGAGCGTTTGGAGATTTTTCTAAGATAGGTTTGGTATACAGGTATTGATTTCCATTGGTTGTCAACGAATTGAGAAAAACCGCTTTTTATCCGTTTGCAATACTAAAATGAAAGCGCCAGGATGTAAAGTCTTAATTACATGTAAACCTCTAAATAGGAAACCGAACCTTTATTGACCCTTTAGAGATATAATTTAATCCTTATTTAATATGTAGTACTTAAAAGTTTAAAACATATTTGAAAACATGTTCTAACCAAAACTCGAACCAGATCCACTTTTTTTTATGAGCAATATGGTTAAATAAGTAAATAATATAAACTATAAACGCATACTGTCACTATAGCTTAACTGCAGAATAAATATAGTATTATTCTAATCATTAGTTTTTGACTCGCGATGAATATAATAACATAGTTGTTAAAATACGTATGTGTAATTAAAAGGGTATTATTTTTGTGATTTTGGGATTACAATAATTTATTATATAATGGTCACTGAAAATGCTTAAGTGTATTCATATTTATTAAAGTACCCATAATTGTATATAATAATTAAAATTAGTTTTTTTAATTTTAATTTTAATATCCCCATAATATATTATAAATATTATTAGTAGACATTTTGAATATTCAAATAGTTTTATACCAGAATATACATTTCTACATTTTTCCAGCCCCCGTTATTATATTTTCAGTTACACTTGAAACATTTTTTAACTTTAGTTAAAAATTTGAAAAACTGATATGTATGACACTGTTTAAAACCAATTTTGAATAAACTCCTAAAATATTTTTTAAAGAATGTTTAAACACTTTTATATACCTTTTGAATAAGCAAGGTCTTATTTACTCAGAAACATTTGCACTGAGCACGCCATTAAATAAGTAATAAGTAAAAGAAAGTTAATTTACCTACATTTTTCCCAGAATACAAAAAGTTATCTCTGAAAAACATTAAATAAACAAAAACAAGTTTATTTATTTAAAACATAAATTTAAAAGCAAATTTGGGAACCATAATTTGAAAATGTTTCAGACCATTATTGAAATAATAAATCAGATCCTGTAAATAAGGGCCTGATAACATATTATTATTTAAAATATTGAATTAAATTTGTCTGACATTTATCTAGATTACACTTTTATTATCTAATTCAAATACTAATTATATTTAATATAGTATAGTATTCTTTTAATATTAAATTATCTTGTGAGGTTATATTCTAATGCAAGTTTATTGGATTTTAATTTCATTACGTACATAATTTATGTACGTATGCAAATTTTGTATTTTTCAGTACCAAAATAGATGACACTTAATTCTTATAGAGAAGTATATTAAATTACTATTTGACGTACACGGTATTGATATTTTTCTACTGCACAAAATGTATAATTATATTATAAACACGATAATACAATTTGTTTGTAGAGAGAATCAGGTCACACTATACGTTTAAAAAATATACGTCAAAGTATATTATTCACGTATATGGACCAATAATAGTTTTAACAGTCAATAAATATTTTCATACAAAATAAATATATTTTAAATATTTTATGAATGTCAAAAATTGTTTTTCTCAACATTACATAAAATTTGTTTTGTATGTATTCCCTGTAAATATTGTTACCATTATAACAAGGACATACGTATCGAGAAAAAGCAGGTGTTAAATCTTCCTCATAAATTTAAAGATTTAAATCCATATTATTGTAAAAATTATAAAAATACAACCATATATTATATTGATATACAAGTGCCTAAATATTTTTTTAAAAATCATAATCTGCCTAAAACGTTCCGTAAATCATGCACTTCAACGGATATTACATTTCCTGAGATCGTTAATATAAATACAAAAAAATAAATAACATTATATTGCATAATTGATAATTATATTCATGGAATATTGAGTGTTTATGGAGTATTATATGTTGAAGTATTAGATTTTAGTTTTTCTGTGAAATTTTCAAAATGTATTGGATTAAAATTATACAAAAGTATTTCAAATACCATTATCGAGTATTTTTGTAAAAATGACTTTAAAATACGTAGTTTAAAGTACTTATAAAATTTTTAAAGAGGTATTTTTACACAAATAGTTTACTACACGCAAAACTTAACAGGGGGACATTGAATAAACAGGACTGCGAATTTCAGTCAAGCGCTGTTTGCGTATTAAACATACACCGCCTTTATATACGTGATATACAAAGGGAATTCCATTATCAAACTGAAAAAGGTATAAAAAGGGTGAAAAAAATTAAATATGTATATAGCAGTTGGGTTACAATACATATATGTACTATATATTATATTTGCAAATAATATATATATATATACGTACGAACGTAAGGCCGGGCGTATCAAACTTTCTCTCTTTTTTTTTCAGTTTAATAACCCGCTCTGACCTTGTCGATAAAAAAATAGCTTTAAAATCGACCGAAATGACCAATTGACGAAAATGTATTAATCGAAATATATGCTGTATATATACAGGATGAATACTAAAACGTCCATTTTTATTTGCACTGTAAGAAAATGTATATACAATTTAAAAGAGTTCTGTACTTCTGGTATATGCAAAACAAGTATCGTGGATATAAAAAAAAACTACTGGAAATAAGTTATGTAAATATTTCTGTCTTATTTATTTCTTAAATTATTTTCAAAATAACGAAATATAGAAACGTACTCTCCCCAAACCAAATTCGTGGTGAATATACCTACGCACAATTGGTATTACAATATCAGCAGATCTTTCAAAAATCAGGCAATATATATATATATATATGTAATTTGTTGGATATTTATTGGAATTCGTTGGATATCCCTATTCAGTATATTTGAGTGTTGAGATTTTTCACTTTTATCATTATAAGTTTATTGTAACCTTACAAAATTCATAAAACAACGTATCAACAACTTGTCTAGATACTTGTTGGAATTTGTTTGAGCTACATAATTTTAAATGTATGTAATATTAAACTTTATAAATATCAAGTTGACGTACAGTATTACTAGTTAAGTTAAATCTTACAAAAAGCCATCCAACAAATGTGTGAATAGACTTGTTGGCTATTGCTGATCTAAAAATTAGCTCTAATACATTCCAACAAGTTACCAACGATAAAGAAAAATATTTTACACTTGTAATACTACGGAGTAGGAAGTGCTTCAGTTATATTTTAGTAAATTAAAGATTTCACTCTACAAAATGTCACTTAGAAACAAGTATCCATCCAGTCCAACATGTTAATTTACACATTTTTGAATAGTTTATGTAAGATTTAAATTAAATTATAATGATTTTTGCGCATTTATTATTACAAAATCAAAGCCAGACGAGTTAAGAAGAAAGCTTCAATCATTTCAATTGACAAAAATATAATCTTCGTATAAATATTGGATAATATATGAGTATACGAGTGTATAACCCACTTTTAAACATCATCGTAGGTGTGTGACGTTACAGGATTGAAAATCCTACCAAGACTATTGATTATAATTTATAAACGCTAATTTTCTAAACAGATAATTTATGTAAAACATAATTTTATTGCATATAGTAAAAAGTTAAAAATTTTTATTTTAATTTAATATTAATTTTAACTTTAAAGTTCGAAAACCAACTCTGCAAGTATCATAAACTTCTGATTTCTAAACTTATTTCAAAAAATAAACTATTACAATTCTATATGGTATAATAAATATTTTAAAATACTTTTTATCAAACATACTATATTTATTTACAGCTGCAGATTTTAGGGGGGCGATACGGTGATCCCCCTTGGGTCGTGATTATTTTATTTGTATAACTGGATTGTATATATCTGTTTATCTGACAAATGTCCATTTTATACTTATATATTGTTTATATTGTATTTGTATTTGTTAAAAAGAGTTAGGTATTTATAATTATAGATAAATAACAATTGCTTAATATTTGTTGACAATCTAGCGATTACGTTCAGTAATGAATATTCTTGAGCCATTATATGCCATTTTATGATCGTTATCCGTGGACATTTTATTAACATTTCTTAAGTATACACAATATAGGTACATAATACATATTATATATACATACATAATATAAATTATTAAAATATTAATATTTTTTATAAATACACGAATATTATATATCAATTTAGTTTTATATTTGCACAATGTCTTTTTTTATAATATCTATGCTCACTGCGAATATTGTATAAAGTTAAACATAATATGATTTTTGATATTTTTCAGGTAAATGTAGTCAAGCGGGAGTTTGAGAGTAAATAGCTATTTTGATATTAAATTGATTCTAGTCGAATACTTTATAGAAGTAATTTTTTGATTTTTTTCAGTTATTTTCTTAAGTGTAAAAATAAAAACTACCTTCTACGTATATAGAAAATATTTTATAAATGAGCCTTTGCATTTGTCATTCCCGCTGAATAATAAAATAACAAATAAATTTGTAATGAATATCTATTTTATTTTTCAATAATATATCTACCAAACTTTTCGGCGTAGGGAAAGTGGCGCTCCCATCGCCCAGTGTACCTTAATAAGTACACTACAATAGCCGTACCCTGACCTTAAGTGGTTGGGGTAGCCTGGTCCTCCAGGTTGGGGGTTGAGCGCAAGGTTAACAACACTGCCTCGTAAAAATACTTTGTTCAGGAACTTAAAAACAAGTTTCGGACTAGATTCAATGGAAAAAGATATGGAAACAGGAAAACGGAACTTACTTTTGGAACTTGGAATGTACGAACACTCTACAAACCCGATGCTGCGCAAAAAATGATCAAGGAAGTAGAAATATACGGTTTAGGAGTAGTAACTCTGCAGGAAATAAGATGGAAAGAAACAGAAAGTATAGACATAAGCAATATGCCAATCCTTTTTGGTGGGTGTGATGAAAGAGGACATTTCGGATTGGTTTTGTGGTACATAAGAATATAGTACCAACGATAAAATAGTTTAGAGTAATCAACCCAAGACTAGCGTTATTATAAATCGAGACTAAGTGGTTTGATATCGTATTCATTAACGTACATGCACCCACGGAGGACAAAACACAACAAGAAAAAGAAGATGTTTATACTGAGATAGAACTACTACTAGAAGGGATAAGTAATAGCAAAATAAAAATTGTACTAGGAGATATGAATGCCAAAATAGGGAAAGAGAGATCATTTAGACCAATTATTGGTATCCACAGTTTGCATAACATAACTAATGACAATGGAACAAAAGTAGTAGATTTAGCCATAGGGAAAGGTCTTAGAGTCAAGGGTACAATGTTCCCGCATAAGAACATACATAAAGGGACGTGAATGTCACCTGATGGTAGGTACTCAAATCAAATAGACCATATATTGGTAAATGAGAGATTCGCCAATAATATAATGGATGTAAGAACATACAGAGAAACTGACTGCAACACCGACCATTTTCTAGTAGCAAGCAACCTTAGGGTTAAGCTAAAAACAATGAGTAGGAAAATGAGATCGGAAATTGTCAGGTATGATGTAGAGACTCAAGGATAATAGGAAAGTTAGACAGTTTAAAGAAAACATACAGGAAATGGTACAAGAAGTTAACTCAAATCCTGAAACAGTAGATGAACAATGGAAAATAATTAAACATACCCTTGGAAAAGTGTCAGAGAAAGTTTTAGGAAAAGTCCATAGAACGAATAAACCATGGTTTAACATTATATGCCAAGAAGCCCTGGACAGAAGGAAAATAGCAAGAGAAAGTTGGCTAAATGATACTGACAATTGTGAAAAAGAGAGAATATTTAGATTAAAAAGAAAAGAAGCTTATAACATTATTAGATGTGAAAAGATAAAGTAAGTTCAAAATGTAATTAAAGAAGCAGAACAAGATTACAGATCACACAAGACGCGGCAGCTATATCACAAGGTAAATAGCTTTAAAGGAGGATACAGAAGGCAAGAAAAATTTCTGAAAAATGATGATGGAAGGCTAGTGACGAACCAGGAAGAAATAATGGAGAAATGGGCAGAGTATTTTCAAAAACTACTCAATTGTAAATAACCAGTAGATACATTTACATATGGATATAACGAACCCAATGTCAATCCATGTCCAGTCCTATGAAAGGAGGAAATCGAACAACAAATCAAAAGACTCAAAAACCACAAGTCACCAGGAGAAGATGACCTTCAAGGGGAAGTATTAAAGCATGCAGATAGCTCCATGATAGAGAGTATATACTTGTTAATAAAAGAAGTGTGGGAAAAGGAAACTTTACCGGCAAATTTGGGAATAGCATATATATGCCCAATTCATAAAAAATGCGACAAGCAAGTCTGTAGTAACTAGAGAGGAATAGCACTACTGGATACGACATATAAGGTATTATCATATTGCATCCTGTATATTCAATAGACCATGCATTGTAAACGAGATCAAATGGAATAAGTTAGAATTGGCAGGCCACGTATGTAGAAAGCAAGATTCAATGGTTCAAAGACTGCTCCAAGAGAACCCAAGGAGCAAAAGACCACTGGGTAGACCAAGGCTACGCTGGGAAGATGGAATCAAAAAAGATTTCTTAAATGTTAGGGGAGTGGTTTATGGAGGCATGGATTGGAAGGTGACAGCGGAAGATAGAGAAGAATGGGGGAGGATTTGTTCTATGGCAAGATGGTCTCAAAGGCCTTAAAAAAAAAATATCTACCAAACTTAGTTTTATGAATGCAATTATCTATATCAGGACGACTTTTATTTATCCTTGATATTTCTTATAGAATTAATACTATCCATATATGCCTATAAAAATCAGACTGGTCAAGACGGGAATAGGTAGATGGTAATTCCGTCTGGCTCAAAAATTTTAGAGAGGCCCGGATTGAATTTATATTACATCAGGTTTTGAAAATGATATAATATTATAATATAATAATCGCAATAAACAAATAAATAATGGTTATTCGTATGGAAATTTCTAAAAATATTGTGAGTCCGTCCCCTCGTGCCCGGATTTTCTCTCCGTGTCCCTAAAAACCACTAATAAAAAAACGGCGGTCAGTGATGAAGGTGTGGACGCACATCGCTCGTCAGATAAAATAATAAGTGTATGTATTTAATTTGAAAATAATAGTAAATTATTTCTTTTAATAAAAATGATGATATTTAAAAGGTACATAAATATAACTATAAACAAAAAAAATTTAAAAATCGCAACTTTATAATTTATAATTTTCATGTTATAAAAGATAGTTTTCTTATACGCTTGAGAAAACTATTAGAAAAAGAAAAAAAAGAAAAAAGCCAACCTATTGAAAGTATGTATAGGGTAAATTTGCTATGAAAAAGCTCTGATATTAGTTCTACATGATGAATAAATATTCGCAATTTAGCCTTAAAAATGCTCTCTTGAACAACCATATTTTTGTCATTGAATCTTTTTACTCTAAAGCTAGACTATGACAGTATGATATATAGAAACCATGGAAATATTATTTTTAATTTAAAAAATATATTTTAATTTATTTAGATTTATAAATAATTTCCCTCATATTTACAAAAGACTTTTCTTTTAAAAAAATTTCTTGAAAAATCAAAAACTGATCTCTGGAAAGTACCATATCGAACGAAGTATCTATGAAAATAGCTCTTCAATCTAACACACCATTCGCAGAACACGATTTCGTATGCTCGTTGCACGACAGTACCTGTCTAATATGTGTATATAATTGTATATTATATGTATATAATTATACATATAATTTTGTATAATGTTTTAATGAAACATTTTCACGATAAAACAGCTACAGGATGAAAGTGACAATAGTTTTGACCGTACAGAATTTTATTTCCAAAAAAATTAATGTACGGAATCGTCATCTTACCCTCTACTCCTATCCAAAAAATGGTTTTCAGGTAGATAAAAATAAAATTATAATATAACCATCATTGTAAAACTAACACATTTCTCGTTTAGCTCAAATGTAATATAAATTATGATGATTTTTCATTCATTTTTCATAAATATATATTGCATTTAAAATATACATCAATTTAATTCCCTTTAATAAACATAGGTTCATCTATCGAAAGAGAAAACGGGTGTAGTACATACGTTAAAGTTATTGTCTCTAGTATAGTATTGTATATATTACTCGTATTCTCAGTTACTTTATGCGTTTATAAATATTCTTTTAGTTTAATGTGAAGGTTTAAATTATAAAACTGTCAAAATATATATGATATTGTAGTATTCACGTATGTGTAAACTGTCTGATTCTTTCAACGTGAATTGTACTTGTTTACACTATAATTTATTGGTGTATGAATATTTTCTCAATTTAATACGAAATGATAACTAAAATACTAAACGTTAAATTCTGCATGAAACAATAAATGTATTGATATTATAATGATAGTGAATTTTTTCATGTATTTTTACATTTTATTTGGGTAGTATATGTCGAATAGGAGTTTTGGATCAAAGGACATTTTTTATATTAAAATTGTTTTTCGTATTGATAATTCTAAGAAGTCATATTTTTGGTTCACCCTTAGTTTCCTTAAGTGTAAATAAAAAATATATTTTATAATGGAAGTATTTTATAAAAATAAGGGACGTAACAATATACTAAATAAAGTTGTCATTTACGTAGGTATTTTAAGCTGTTAAAAAAATAGAAATAAATATTTTAACAGCTTTTAAGACATGTAAAAATGCATATGACAAAAATAAGCTACATCACTCGTTAGATAATTTTGGTGGCTAAAATTTATTTTTATTTCGTATTTCTAACATGTTTGTAAGTTTGGAAAAAATTAAAAATTAATTTCATTGAAAAAATGTCGGTGTGGCGTCATCACCGAAATTAATTCAGAGTCGTCTGATTAATCTCTGCTTTTAATTTTAAAATAATAATAATATACTATCCTGTTTGAGTATCGAAAGAACGAAGGACAAACTTTCACTTTCTGTATATGAACGACATTTACCACATTTTTTTTTTATGGTATTTTAATACCTAATAGCCTCCGTTTTTTAATTCATGTTTTATGAATGGTTTTCTATGGAGGTTTTTATGTATAAAATTTAAATACAGAAGTTTTCAAAAGTTTATTTAGTAGTGTTGAATAGCAAGGAAATTGGTTTTTTTCATTTGTTTCTCGCACTACTATGCAAATACATCAGCTGATTAAATTATAAATGCCAGTTTATAAAATATAATAATCTGTTTTTAAATATTTGATTTAAACATTTTCAATAAATATTTTGTGTCCGCTTTTAAAATGTACGATAATAAATATACAAGGTGCTACATTTTTAAACCAAAATAATAGGTATATGCATCAGGAGCTCCAACATATGGTAATACCCTCTCTTTAGCTCTTGTATACATATTAGAGTAATATTATATTGTATATTTTAAAGCAGATGCATTGATTAACTATACATAGATAGCCCACAGCTATACGCAATATGGAAACAGGTAAATTAATTGTGCGGTTTGTCAATAGGTGGCATTTAATATTGCGTTTTAATAATTTAATGAAGCATGTAGATGAATTGTTAATAAACTCAATCTTCATAAAATTTAAATTTAAACATTTAATAACGTTTAAGAGTGAATTTAATAAAATAAATTGTGATAACAATTAAAAATATTTGGTATATTACCAATTTTACCTATTTTAAATGTTTTTAAGGGAAAGATGAGCACAACTACAAAACAATAAAATTAAAAACAATACAAACTAGGTACCTACCTATAATACGAGTAAATTCATTAAAATAAAAAAAGATACATTATTTTACGTTTAAACACCTATGAAAATGTATGATTTATGAAATATTATTTTTAATTAATTAGTTAGGTACATAGGTAATAATTATTAAATGGGGTACTTAATTTTAAATATTTTATACCTAGTATGAAGTTAATACAACATTTTATTAATGATTTCACTATAATCAATGATAGTATTCTAAATATATTTCAAAAACTAATATTTGAATAATATTTATTTATATTAATACTGTTTAAAACACTTAAAAAAATGTAAACATACTTTTTTATTTTTTATTTAAAAATATACTTTAAATAAAAACAAAAAAAATTTTAAAAATCTTTTTTTCCTCAGACATATTAATACTCTGCGCGATATTTGAGTCCATTAAGTTAGGTATATATAACATAAATTTATTAAATTAAAAAAGACTAAATACGTTGATTGAAAGTTTAAATTTTAAACAAATGTTGCAGCTAGAAACCTAGATTAACCGCTGGTAGGTGGATGAGATGAGCGAAACTGTTTAATATATTAGTATCATCTTCATTTATAAAAATACAATTCAACAATTACCTGAATTTTAAATCCATTTTCTTGATCTCTTTTGGGAACCCGAACAAACTTAATCGAGTATTATGTCTCGGGCTTTTTCCAGGTCAATAATATACGCACTTATTTCCACGAGACATTTTTAACAAAAATGTATCATGACACGCAGTTAATCAAAGTTTGTACTTTATAACGATAATAATTTTTTATCAGTTATATCACAAACAGGCAACTGATGCTTAATCAATAAACTTAGTTGCAAAGCTAGTTGAGTTAAACCTCACTCTGGTGTCATAAATACTAAACTAAAATATCTCAAATCCAAATCCATTATAGAAACGTTGCCGAAAAAGTATACAGTGAGAGCTATCTATGTATATATATTCAATAGCAGATGTAAACCATTGAATTTGAAAAACGATACTGAGCAAAATTAAGTAGGTATATTATTTCTGGTTCTATATAAAATAAAAATCCCGAATAGCAAGCAATTGGAACATATAAATATTGTGAAAATATGTTTAACCACACTTCCAAAAAACATTATGGTTTCGTGTTAAAAATATTTTATAAACAAGTATTGTAAATTTAATATCTTAAACATGTTAAAAATATGTATAATAGAATATTAAAAAAACGTAATTCAAATATATTGTGAATTTTTATTTAAACAACAATATGAAAATAAATGTATTTCAATATACCAATTATATGTTCTATTTATGTTCTAATCAATATTTAAAATTATATTTTGAAAAAATGGAGGGAAAATTTTAATTCAAGGTGGTATGGTAGAAGACAGAAATGTTCATGTTGGTAATTAAAACAAATAGGATAGATATTTACCACATGCGATACAAATACATTTATAATACTAACCGAATTACCCAGTTTTGCACATTATTAATTTCACTAAAGAGTTCATCCATAGTGGGTGTCTATGTTATTCAAAGAATATTGAATGAAAATTTCAGATTTCTTCTACTATTAGTATGTACTAGGCGTAAAATAAAAATTGAAATCCACTACCTTCTACCACCTTCAAAGTCAAATCTTGAAAAATCTTTTCTTATCCGGTCTCTATTTATGCCATTAAAGAAATATTGTCTAAAAATATCAACTACTACGACCAGAAGTTCGGGCATAAACGATGTGAGTTGAATATTAATTGAATCTCAATTTCCCCTTTTACAGGTTTATTTTTTTATTGTAATTCATTGTTTTGGTTAAATGTTTTCACAATGTTTCCGTGAAATGCTGCTATAATATAAAATCGATCATATTTGTTCAATGCTGTATTTCTCTGCCGTGTAAATATTGTCGAAATGTTTTGAAAATATAATTTACATAGAAAACAAATATCACACAAATATAGTAATCATTTTATTATATTTATACAATATTTGTAACAAAATGTCTGAAAAATGTAATTGATATCTGGGATTTTCCGATATTCTCGGTGGTTTTTATAATACAAATAAAAAAAAAAAAAACACTGATTCAAATAGTTCCAATAAGACTTCAAAATTATTTGTCTCCATCGGAAGTGCTCTATATCCCGAAAATTTTCAATCCATACATTCTACTCAAAAAATATGTTCATCTTAGAAAAAAATACCCCTTTCTCTATCAGTAATTTTTCATTCAATCATCTATACAGGTCAGATAAATTTGATATATTTTAGTTTTTTTATACATGGCCTAAAAATTGCAGAAAAATCTATAAAACTAAACGATGAAATTAAAAATCTCAAATATAATTTTTAATATACGCATTCGAGTTTTAAATATTGTACGGAATGGCTAATGGTCATTTTTTTACAAAAACAAATTTTTTATGAAACTTTCCCAGTATTATTAAATATGTACCTACTTAAAATGTATAAGTTTAAAAACAAACGAAATAACAATTGAAAACGAAAATAATATTAATATTTCATAATTGATAATTATCCAAAAAAAAGAAAAATATATCCACATTTTGGGTGCAACACATTGAATAAAAATTTAAAATAATTGTCATAACTTATTAAAAACTCCATATCTATGAACCTGTTAAATTAACGTGTAAACAATATTAATATATGAAAATGTTTTCATTTTTTTATTGTAATAACGAAATCATATACTATCTATTTTATAAGCTAGGACGTAATAGTACGTCCACGGAGATAAAATGGTTAATAACCATAATTGTAATATCTTGCTGCGCTCAGAATACAAAACGCATCAGATTGTGTAAAATTAAACATATATATTTCTCACTTCCCTCAGCATTTTAAATTATAGTTAATGAATGATCGTATGCATATTCCTTAAAAATTTGGACGTGAGACAGATTGAAACCATATTGATTGAACGCCAAAATCCACACAGAAAACGAGCAGCTATATGTACGCGTTAGCAGAGTTGAGCATTATCTAGATAGTTTTTACTTATATTTTATCTTGTCAAAAGAAATAATGTTGTTATTTATCATCAAAGGAAAATAATAATTATAAAATACAAAATTTACTCCTACTTGGGTTCCACAATTTAAATAAATAATGATATAACCAGACATAATTTTTAGTTTATAATTTCATAATACGTATTTACTCTATTAATATACTTGAGTGTTGTAAATTTGTAAAGTAATTGCATAATATTAGGTATACCATCATCTGAAACTCCATAAATTACTTGTGTTAAAACTAAATAATAAAATTATAAAATTATAATAATATTTTGCTGGAATTAACTTAATTTGTTTTTTTTTTTTTTTTTTTTTTTTTTTTTTAATAAAATACATTATCCTGTTTTTAGTTGAGTAACAATTTGTATAAAAATAATTATTTCAAAAATGTATAAATATATTTTAATTTTTAATTTCAATTATAAAGTTAATATCTCTATGAAATTTGAGTAAATAAATGTAGAACAAACATAATTTTGGTAGAGAAATACACACACCTCCAAAGTTTTTGTGACATTCAAACATGGCATTTGGTTTCCATACGTGAATGCATACCTACGTAGATGCTTCACAACCGTATAACTAATTGATATCGTATTGTCATCGTACACAATTTCAAGACGAATGAATAACTAGTAACACTCTAGAAGAGTATGGAATTTTCGTACGATTAAGTTCAATAATATTTATGGAATATTCATGAATACTTAATAATTGGCCGCACAACCAATGTTTTAATAGGGTCTGAGAAGAAAAATCATAAAAAACGTTTTATGCGTGTTTATTTATCCAGATAAAAAGTGTCGATTATTTCATATGTAATAATATGTAATAATTATATAGCTGATAATTAGGGCTCGGAAGTTGTTGCATTTGTATGTTCTTGAGGGCTATTAGATTTATTGCTAAGTAAGTTATAAATTAACTTCATGACACTATGAAAAACATATCAAAAGTTTATAGTGTTGTTTTGTTTTGTTGTATTGTTTGTTTGCTGTACATAGTTTTGTATATTTAGTGATTTTTTAGTTTTAAGAGCATATTTTTTAATTTTACAAATTTTTAGAGAATATTTAAAGATTAATGGTAATACAATTGAAAAATACAATATACATATACCGTGCTTTTTGGATTTATAGGGTCTTCCAGATGATATAGCCGGTCCCGATATTTTAAAACCTACTTTAAATATGTGACAATATTACTTCCACCGACGTTGAACGCAGTTTTTCAAAATATGGAAAAAATTGATAACGGATAATCGGCGATCTTTCAATTTTGAAAACATTAAACAATGTTTAGTGATTCAATGCAGCAATTTTGAAGATAAGACACTAAAAACAAAATTATGCCTTACGCAATTTAATTTAAATTACTTTTAATTATGTAGGTATATCTGCTTAGCGATTTTCCTAATTTTTATTATTTATGCTTTGCAGATAATATGTAATTTAATTGAAACATTAGAAAAGAAGAAAAAAAATGCCAATTTGTAACGTTAGTTTAAAAATAAAGTACCTATGGAAAATTTAAATATAAAAATTTACTTTTTACTATTTACTCAGAACTACATATTTGTAGTTTTATAAAATATTCGTATTTATATAAATATATTGTGTGTAAAAAAAAAAAAAAATATATATATATATAAATTCATATTTTTAGACCATATTTGTACTTTTTTAAGTGCATAAATGCACGCATATTTAGTACTTTTTAAGTGCATTAAGTTCCGAGTGATTATAATACATAATAATAATTAACGTTAACCGTACCCGTTATCTCTATTTCATCGTCCGCATTCACATTTTCCCATATTATGCTGGACACATCGCGTCAGCTATACGATCACTCGCGTGCATACGTCCCACGGGCATGTTCCGCGCGTGTATAATATTATGTGATATGCGTGCGTTTGGCCATGCGACCCATTATCGCGGACAAACGATGTTTGCGACAGCCCACTCGGTATACGATCGTGTAATATATATATATATAAATATTATATGTATTTATATGTATAAATCCACGGGTCAGTGGCGGCGGGTATTAAGTGAAACGTTCCAAATCCGACCGTTGCATGACGTCTCGTCACAAGAGACCACCACTTTCCCACCCCCACCCACGGTCCGTGACGCTCGTCTCGTGGGTTTTACCGGTGACGGTACCGGGGTTTCGGGGGCAATCGATGCGAACGATTTAACCTGCCCATATATCCGTCACCGAGCGCCGGTGGTGATGCCGACGACTGACGGCCTTGACGCCCTCCTATCCTCCCCCCTCCCCGCCACTCGCTCCCTACCCGTCCCTCGCTCGACCGCCGCCGACGAAAATGACCGTCGAAATCTCGTCACGCTTTAATCCCTCCGCCCGTAGTCTCTGCACACGGTGCGTGGCCCTGCTCAGCCTGTGTCGACGGCCGTCGGAGGTGACGAAAAAAGACATTTCGTCCCCCTGCCCAGCGACCAAAAACGTAAAGAGGTTGTGGTGTATATCGCGTTATTCCAGGGCGACTTCTACGTTAATTTTATGGGGTGGAAGTGCAAAAGCAAATTTTTTGACTAACCCTCTCGTCCAACAAAAAGTTCCGGTTGTGCGCTACGTAAACATTTTTCTTAGTTTCGTGTTATCTCTATATGGCTATACATATATATGTATATAAAGTATAACACGATAAAACATAACTGCTCGAAATATGTCTTGTGCACTGCATAACAAACCGTGTAGATAAACAACTTTTAAATTAGGAGGTAGATATACATAATAAGCAACATTAAACACTGTAAACAATTTATAAAAATTACGCGATAAAAATTAATGAAATATAAAACTTATAATCATATTTATTATTACAAATCATCAGTGGCGGTTCGTGTGTAAGGGCGATTTTGTCCCCTCTCTCTATAAAACTGTAGCGAGTTACTTATTAACAAGTTAGGTATTGATTTAAATATTAACAATTATTTATATTTACATTGTAATGCATTTTCAAAATATCTTTATTGAAGGTAAAAATTGTTTTTCATTGTTATGAAAACACTATAAGGTACATATTATTCATCTCCATGGTTATCGAGTAACGAACAGCGGTCGGCGATGGGGCGACGTTAACAACCGCCCGTCATAACTACACGATCAAAACATAAAAACATAAGAGGAAGAATTCGGAAATAGTGCGGCCGCCGGAGCGATATGAATCATCGCCCTACATGCATGGGGACTACGGAATAGTACGGAATAATGTGTATTAACTGTGTTCGTGTTCGCACATTTCTATAATTTCTATATTTATGTATTTATTTAATTTATTATTTTATTATTGGTGTACATTAAGTTATTATAATATAGCAAATAAAAATTCAGTATCATATTCACAGAAAATTTTAATAAAACAACTTGGAAGACCTGTTTAGTGAAATGAAAGGTGGACACTTAAGTTTTGAGTACCTATAAAAAGTATAAGTTTTATTATTTTGTAATTTTCGGGTTTTGCAAAACGTTTTTATATATACATTTTTTCATATTTTCGTTTAATAAATACCTTTTAAATTGGTACATAATTATTATTGTATTCTATGCTTTTCAAAAATGAATAGTTTTTAATCGCCGGCCCACTTTCAAAGCCCACGAGCCCCCACTGCAAATCATATTAGTAAAATATAGATTATGAGCGGATAAAGGGATCTTTTGGTGTTTCAATAATCTATATGACATTTTAAGGATATTAAAACTAAATAAAAAATAAAATAAGTAAATAAAAACCACACCCATCCAAAATGATTATTATTAATCATAAAAATCATTTTATCTGGGATTTAAAATTTTTACCAAATGTTTACAGTAACATAATAATGACGTGATATAAAAATGATACCAATTTATTCAGTAATTCGCAAAAAAATCGGGAAAAAAGTAAAATTACAGAAAATAATTGAATGTCAGAAAATCATATTACTATATTATCGCTCAGAATTGTTTTTTAATTTAATATTTCAAATAAATCCCTACAGATTCAATATCTGATAAACTACAAATCACAAACGCATCAATTTCCAGAATATCAGGGGAAGCATGGCCCTTTCAAAATTTCTCCTTCCCAGTTTACGTTTATACCACGACAAGGGGTACGTTACTGTTTTTTTAACAATACAGCTCTGGAACCTTAAACACATAGGGCTGACATGAAACAACAGATATTCTGTGGAAAATTCGTCTGATAAGAATTATAATCTACAATTTATAGTAACGTTCAGTCTCTATAATCTCGTTTGCGAAGGCCGTACGAGTTGAGAGAATCGTTATTCATATGTACCTACTCTATTTCACAGCCACATTAATACAGTAGACAAATTTTGATTTAGATTTTAAGCCCATTTTGCTGAAATAATTAATTTGGTAATTTTATTTAACCCTTACTTGTTAACTACTTAATAATTTACTTACTTAATTATTATCATATGATTAATAAATTGGTATTGTATATATATAATCAATAAATGTATTTTTGTATTTATATCTCATTTTTGTAGTTTGATTTACATTTTTTTGAGATAGAATATCAAGCTCAACATATTTTGCTGATTTTACAGTTTTTAATCAAAATAAATATACTTTGATTTGGTCGACATATTATATTTCTGTTAAGAGCTGAATGCCAATCCTCAAGGTAGTAAATTATATAACTAAGACAAACCTGTATTATCATGAATTTTTTAAATTCTATATTTTGTATAGAAGGAAAATTATTTATAAAATAAGAGTGTAAACAAGTTGTAAACAAACAAACATTTTTCCGCGAACTGGGAATTTTTTTTTTGCGATCCATATAAAACAGGTTTATTTTTCATTGAAATAGGTTTAGGTGAACTGAAACTACATAAAAATATGTAGGCTATATTTTTGAATATTTCTCACTAAAATCGATATTCAATTTTGAGAAAATATCGTAAAGAAAAGGGTATGATTAAATAAAGATACAGAAAAACTATAGAAGGTTTAATAAAAACATCTAAACTGTGTTTAAATATACTGAAGGATAATTTGGTCAAAATAATTTTTACATTTTGGATGAAATGGAAATTTCTATAAAAAAAAAAAAATATATATATATATATATTTTTTTTAAGCATATAAAATGGTTCGATTGTTTAGACATTGTTTATGTTTGAAAAACAAATAATAATGGTTGTACAAAATCAATTTCAGTATTTAAATCTATGTTAAATATTTAAAAAGGAAAAACAAGAAGGTTGAAGCACGTGGATAGGTGAGAATTTAAAATTTTTTTAAATTTATCTGACAGTATAATATTATGAAAATTAACTTATATTTTACTTCAAGTACACGGTATTGATTGTAAAAAAGAACTTGTATTTGAACGTTTTGTGAGGTGATTGTGAGTAGTGACTTTCTGTGTCTCTCTAACTTACACATAACAAAAAAAATTAGACGTTTACTATTTCATACATCTCAATCGATCAAGTGATTCGATAAGTATTCTAAAACCTGATTTGAATTTGTCAGCAGGTCTACTGTATGTGTGCAAATATATTACCGTTGTTTTAGTGGGACTTAAGAAATAAAATTGAAAATTTTCGAAATTGGATTTAAAGTAGACTTTACGACAAATTCAGATTACTTTTCATAATTTTTCCCTCTTATAGACCGAGACATTTTTTTTTCATTTATTTGCTATTTTACCTCAATAACTTTTGTACACGACCTAAAAATAGTACGTGAAAAATAAATAAATAAATTATTTAAGGGTATTTGGGAGAAATGACCCCTTCAAAATTGTGAGTGCTCGATCTGAATACTATAAATTCAAATAATTAAATAATAATTCTTTATTTTACAATATTCCCATGATTTATATAATAAAATTTTTTTAATATATAAAATGAACTTATTTATATACTTAGGTATTTAACAGTATAATAAATTTAAAAGTAAGTTTTACCTTTAGATTGACACAAATAAACTTTTCACTTGGTGCACATTACCCTAGACCAACTAGTACAATCCTCACGTCTGCAGGAAAGTGGTGATTTTAAATCTATTATTCGTGGCCAGTGATAACATCCATCAAGTTGGACATTTATTCCAGGTATTGGATTTGGCATGGACTTCTTAGGCGTAAGCCCTTCTGCATCGGATTCATCTTCCTCATTTGGATCATTATCTTGGGATCTGGGACGGACAGCTACAGACAAATATTCACCAATTTCCAATCTAAATTAAATAAAATATCGTTATCATCATAAAACTCCAAATCTGAGTCATTTAAAAACTCAATAATCTGGTTCTCTTTTAAAATATTAAAACTTATCTTAAAAATATCTGAAAAAAATTTAACGGTTAAAAACGAGCATTGTGATACTTAAAATTTATCATCATAAAATATTTATGAAAAATATTAAATACTTGTAGATAATATATTTAATAATTTATATATGTCAATATTTAAATTTAAAACAAAGCAAAACTCATTTAACTTAAAAATTGACGAAGTTATTATTAAAACGATAAGTATACCACATGGATCAAAAAGATACAATAATAACATGGATAGTGCATAGCTGCGTTTGGCGATATTACCTCCGTTCCGCTTTTTTTTGATTGAACCCAACTTTTACAATCCGGAACACGGTCTAAATTATTTACAAAATTTATATAACTAAAAAATAATTTTTAACTGTACCCTCACAATTGTATGGCTGCAGTCTGTAAGGGTTACCAAATCACTAGATCAATCCAGAATTTGGAAATATAATACGTTTAAATCGATATGTGATGAAGAGAGACAAAAAAATATTTTTGATTTTGCATTTATTTTAGTTTTTGTATATAATATGACTTGTACATAATAATATTATATATTCCAACCTAACAAAACTTTTGAAAATAACGAAAATGGTCATTATCGTTGAAAAATAATACTACACTGTGGTTCGCTCAGAATTGTTTTACTGGAAGAAATAATTTATCTTTGCTTTTAAATTCAATACATCCATCAACAGTATCCTGTCCGACAAATGAGATGCTTTCATCCTCTATTGACCGACATTATATGTATTTGGAAAATTATGAATGGCAGTTTTAAGTATTATATTTAGCTTATAATAAATGGGTATATTGTGCAAATATTTTATCGTAAATAAAATATTTTTCATTTTTTACGGAGATTCAGTGCCTTATTTTAAAACTTTCGGAACTACGTTTTCGTTATTATATAAATGCACGTTTGATTTTTTGAATATTTTCTTTTATAGTTATCTAGTATTATAAATAAATTAAATTGGTAAATAATAAAATAATAATAAATATTAAATAATACATTATTAGGTTTGAATGTTTTGAATATATTAACAATTATCGCTTTTATTCTGAAACGTATGGTGAGTTAATTTTAGTATTTATGGAATATCTGATTTTCTTTCTCGAGAATTTGAACTACACCATATATAATTTACAAATATTTTTCCAATTACGAATAACTAGAAATAAATCTTGCATATATTACTATAAGCAATATGAACAGATAAACCAAAAAATGACGAAAAATGATGATTTTTTTTACCGTTATAGAGGACTTGTATATAATATTTAATTATCGTCAGTGCTATAGGGAAGGGTATACGGTGTATACCTTCTGACGTATTTGCATAAACGCTGCAGTGTATCATCCCATATGGACTTTATAATCTCTGTAACTGAACTTTTTTTTATGTAAAATGATGCAAACAGTGTATTTGTATAGTAATACACAATACACATATAGCCACTGTCAACATTTTTTTCTTCTCGTGTATATAAATCCAAACGGTTATAGCGTACCTAATACCTATACAAAATACACTCGTCACTCATATTTTGTATACTTTTTAAAATATCAGATTATTTATTTGCTATTGGTTTGTTACACAAAAATCTACCTACTTTAATGTTTATGAGTATGATTTATGTTTGTGGTATCCCGTATAGAGGTACCCAATGGTATACTCCACAATACTATATTAGTATCAATGTGATCTAGAGATATGATCATTTCGAACGACACGTATACGAACGACGGCGGTATTCGATAACCAACTCGGACAATCATAAAAAAGTTATGTTTCTAATTAATTTTTAATAATAATAGAGACGAATTTATAAGAGGAAGGCCAAGCGGGTTTAAACGGCCAACCCCATTGACCCCATTATTTTATAGTCATTAATATTTAGATATATTGCAATTTATATTATTATTATTAAAATAAGATTCGTTGGTTAAAATCGAGAAGTTTATCAAAAATGATAAAAAGATAAGAAACTTATTCAAAAAAATATCAATGTTATAGGTATTACCAAATATAACTGCAGTCACAGTTTCGCAGTCATACACGATATATAATAAATATACATACCCTCTGATTTTTTATTACTACGGACCCGAGTATTGTGTATGAATTTCAGGTTTAAATCTCAAATGTTTACCGCATAAATTGATATTCAATTTCAAAAAAAATAGTATGTTCGAATATTTTATTTAACAGTTAGATATCCCAAAAATATTGAGAAACACCGTAATTGCAAATTTTTATGTAAACATTTAAATATTCCTACGCGATTCAAAAATGATACTTTTCGTTTTATTCAAGAAATTATGTATTTAATATTGTGTAAAAATTTCAGGTCTTATGCTTAAAAATGAACATCAAAATTCGATTTTTATTTGATTACAATATTTTGACCACTTGAGTACAATTTTAAATTATGTTTTTAAACCAAAATAACATATTTTATCAGACCATAATATACCGATTCCCGTATTGATATTGTAATATACTATATAGATAATTAATATTTTTTTAAATTTTATAAATATTTTATTAATCATATAATAAAAAAATTCAATAAAATTGTTTTAAAAAATATATTAACTTTCCTATACAACTTTGTTCGGTCAATATATATTATTTTAATTCATTTAGTCCTTTTTTTACTTACTCTCATAAAATAATACATATTGTATATTATGTAGGTAGATAACTACAGTTGATTAAGGTTTTTATTTTCTGTCATAACTGTCATCTACCATGTGAGAATGATTAATTATAATAATAATATTTTATTATTGTAAATATGTATTTTTATAATAATAAATTACTATTATAAAGACAGTAACTATAATCAACTTATATTATTTAATAGTTAAATCAAAAAAAAAATTTTGAATAATCCTACAATATATATCTGAAATATGTGTGTTTATACAATTTATATAATTTAATTTTGAATTAAGATTTAATTACCTAAATAACTAAATAACTAGTAGGTATTTTGCATTTTAAATTTAATAATGCACATACTTATTTCTTGATTTTTATATAAATCTATGAGAAATATTATTGCCTAAAATGAAGATTTATAAAATACTGTAAACGATTTATGGGTCTAAAAATGTCAAATAGACCATTACAAAAATAAATAAGAAAAAAATTAGTTCTATTATTTACACTTTATAAATTTCGTTATGATAATTCACAATTATTTATTTACACACATTAAATCATAATTTAATTAAACCGTTTAATAAGTGTTGGGTTTAGTTAGCTAAGTATTTATATATTTAAAATGAAAAAAATTCAAATAGCTTTAATATAAAAATATAATCAATAAAATATTAAAATGTGCTTAGAGAATTCAAAAAAAGATAAGTAAGAACTAGTTTCAACGTAAGTCATCATAAAGTCACAAATGAATAGGTAGTAAAATACGAAAACAGGAATACAAATAATATGAAAATGAATAAAAAAATAATAAGTTAACATTGCTGGTATTCTTTATAATTTTCTCGAAATATCTTTCACGAACAATTTTAATTTTTGACTTCACATTGCACACAGTCTACAGTAAAATGTATCAGAATGTTTCCACTTGGTATGTACTTTTCTAAACTCACACTTCATAACCCATATAAATAATAGGTAATATTATTAATGTTAATTGTTAATATTAATAATAATAAATAATATGTTGTGAGTTTATGCCTAAAAAATCTCTGAAATTATTTAAGTAGACAGTAATTATATCAAGTTTCAAGGAAATATTGGAAAAGTATAATATTGATTGAGAACAAAATATAAATGGAATAATGATTGATGTGTGTTTCCCTCTCATCACAATCAATTCATATCTAGATTTATTTGGTTTTAATATATTGGTGATAATATTTATTCATTTAGAAAGGGGTGAAGGGATGATATTTAAATTAATTAAATAATTATTATAAAATATAAAATATACGTTTATCGGTAAATTATTAGTTGATATAATTATCAACTAATACATTACCGAATTTTTATTAAATTTTTTTTTTTTTTTAATTTTTTAAATATTAATTTTTATTCAGCTAATTGTCTGTGTGTAAATGTGTGTATTTAACGGGTACATATTATATAAAAATAGTATTAAATAAGACGTAACATTTGAAATATAATGCATAGATAATATTTAATTAAATGGATTTCTAAAACTATTTAATACTGACAACATTTAAAAAATGCATTTGTTTAAATACATTACATATTATATTAGGTATAAGTATGTGTAGGTATATGGTATAGTACAATGAATGTATATAGTATACGCATATAGTACACTCGTGTACACAAAGTGATTTAGAATGACTTATACACGACTGGAATTGCTTTTTACCATCCAAGTTGTCTAAAAAAAAAAAAACAAAAAAAACATATAAAAAAATTTTTGCAAGAAAAAATACAAGGAAAATATATCAACGTTATAAACGAATTCATTTAAAAAGTAGCCTTTATCATTTTTCTAAATATATTTTTAAAAAAACAGTAGACACTGTTTGATAATTAAAAGTTAATTCGATATAAATGAGATAAAAAGTTTGTGCGTATAATGCAATATATATAATACGTATACGAAAAAAAAGGAGATAATAATTTTACTTTGGATTTACAGAAAATAAAAAGATAATTTGGTTTCCATTTTTTTTAAGCATTAAAAAATATACTCTAGTTCTTGAAATAATAAATAATATATCGTATGATTAATGGACGAGAGAGATAGCGTGATAAATTCAAAACTCTAATTATTTTTTATAAAAATTTATTATGTTTGCTTATTTTATCTCGAGGTTCTCAAAACCACCACTATTAAGATAGCTGTTATTGAAGTAATATTTTTTATACAGGCAATCTAATTTATATTAATTTACATTTCATATACTTAATATTAATTATACTACAACTTGCTACCAACGTAAAATATTTGAAAATAATTTTTACTTCTAAATTTTTCATTCGTGTATGTATGTATATAAATAATAGGTACTATATTATAATATAACAACAGAACAATTACTATTAGTTCTCGTACCTAAATTATAGTAGTCACTTCAAATGCTATTTAGTATAGCAAGAAGTATTGAAATTAAATAAGAAAAAAAACCAGCAATATAACACTTAGATAAAAATTTACTCTAAATGTAATTCAAATAAATATTGATTAAATTCAAATGCACTGATTAAGTTTATTTAAAAACATAATCGACTTTTTTAAACATTTTATTAAACATTTTTTTTTTTTTACTTTTCAAATGTTCATTAATTTTTCTACATCATAATTATCATATCATAATAATATATAAACTTATATTTATATATATTACTTAATATATAGATTTTTCTAGATAAAATAATTTCTATCACTAGTATATATGTATCGATACATAAAATAGTATGTAGTAATATATCATACAATTTTAGAAATTAAAAATAAACAATATCTAAACAGAAAAATAAAAAAACTAAACAAGAATTTACTTAATCCGTTTCTATAGAATGTAAAATAATGTTCAATTCAGTCTCAGCATAGCACAAATGAGTAGGAAATGCTGCCCGGAGGCCTCGATTTTTTTTTTTTACAATATAAGGTTTTATAGTTTTTATAGTCTAATATATTTGTCGTTTAGATATCAAAAATGCTATTTATTTTGTTGCTTTAAGTCAAAATTGTTATCTACTTTAAAGAATAAAAATTGAATAAATAATTACCCTTTTTTGAAATTTTTGCTATACCAGTATGTATTATATAATTTGTCTTAGGTACAAGTAACTATTTAGTTTTGGTTGTGCCAAAAATAAACAACGGGTTCAATGATTTTAATATTATAGAAATATACATTACTTTTCAATGATAAGCATTTTATTATTAATAAAATCACCTCTTGACCAAAAAATAAAAAAATAAAAAAAATTGTAGATTATAATTTTGACCAAACTTAATTGTCAATTTAATTATATAAATCATAATAATTAAAAATCAAATTTCTAAAAATTCAATTATAATTCAATAAATTACATTTTTAATTATTTTCGAACTAGTGATTCTTTGAGATAATCAAATCGAAGAATGTTAAGATCATAAATTGTGTATTAATATTTCGGATATTTTATTACTAATGAATGAATTGTTCTAGGTTTGGTTATTTAAAATTTTAATTGTTTTTGTGACAACATGTATTACCAAAAATTACTAAAAATCTGCATTCGTTAAAATGTAATACGGTTATTTCTGTGTGATTCACAAAATAATGATTGAAGAAACTTCAAATACTAATAAGGTGATATATTTTACCAATATTTTTACCTGATCAATTTTATTTATTTTTATTTTAGCTCTAACCTACAGAGTTGTTTTATTGAATGGCCTGATTTATACATGCAATCAAATGAAATACATCCAACTTGAACTTTTGCAAAGTGTTTCCAACTCCCCTAACCTTTTCTTAGAAGTTATACATAACAGACAAATTATGAAAAATTTGGGGCCTTTGAAAAACTTTACTAATGACATATGTTCCGATGAAATTTTAATGAAATTTTGGTCCAAAAAGTTTAAATAATGTTTTTAATATTAAATCAAATATATTCAATTTTAAACTCTTTATGAGGATGCTATACATCCATTTTAGCGGTATTAAAATACGTTTACACTCTATAACTAAAACTTCTCTCTTATAGTAGTCGCAGAGTCAACATTTTTATAAAATATAAACGATAAGAATTTTTATTTAAACAATTTTTTATGTTTTTTATTTAGTTTTAAAATAATAAAATTCTACAATTTTTAATCACGGATTTTAGGTTTTTAAAAAACATATTGAAAAAAACTCCACGCTACGGCATAGTAAATATGACAATTTTTAATAACTCTTAAAATATAATTAAATATTTTGAAGTTGTTAGATTTCCACTTCTATAAAAATTTAATAACATTTGTCTATACGTTTAAAAGCCTTAAAAAAGCAGGTGTATAGAGTTATACTTAAGTTAGTAAGAATACTTATTACAAAATGTATATTAAAATATTTTTTTAAATGTTAATTTTCCTAGTCAAAAAATATTTAACTAGGTATGCAATATAGGAACTAATTTGAATTTTTGAATGTGTGACGAATATGTACATAACTACTGTGTATAATATACATATAAATACATATATTTACATTAATCTTAAAGTATTTAAAAACGAATTAATATTTGTGTACTATTAACTATAGAATAAACGTGAATAGGAATACAATTTCATATACCATCTTATCTTGGTTTAGGTCGTAAGTTGTAGTTAGCACACCATTTGTTTAATGTTGTTATAATATATGCGTTAACATTTTCAAAAATAAAATTAAAAATGTATTATCCATCATAATATTGATAAATGAAGAAGTTTATTGTTGTCAGAAAAAAAAAAGACAATGTCCATTGAAATCTGTAGTAATATAAAACGCTTTCAAAACATTTTCAGTGAAAGAAAAAATGATTAATATTTATATTTTACATTTAAATACAGTTTTCTCTACACTTTAATGTAAGAAAATTAAATTATGTAAATGAAAATATCTATCAAATAATTATATTCTATTAATAAACTCCTTAAAAAATTGCATGTACTTGTAGCATTCTATGCAGGTGTAAAATGTTTGATTTTTAGTTACGGTGATTTTACAAATATTTAAATCCTACTCTGTTTTTTAAAAACTTTTTAAACCTTATTTAATTTAAAATTTTACGAATATCAATCTGGAAGCAACAGCGATAAAAGAAATATAATTTAAAATAATTTAATACAAGTATAATAATAATTCTATTAATTTAAATGAAGCCGATTAGTAGAGGGTGGAAGCATTTTGCTCGATGTACAAGATATTTGTAGTGGGTGTAATACATTTGACAGAAATGAAAAATAACTTCTTTCTATAAAATGATTCTGAGTGAATTTCGGTATAATATTCATTAATGTACATGTATTATATATTACTTTTAATTATATTATAATCAGTATATTATTCTCAGGACTTAAAATCTCAAAATACAAAATCATAAATACTAATACTACTACTACTACTACTACTAAACTACAAAACTCAAATTACATCATTTATATAAAAAGTTCAAAATTAGAAAGACACATTTCAAAAATGTTACTTCATTAATATGGTACTAAAACAAAATATATTAAATTTTAACTCAATAGCCTATAAAATAATAAAATAAAATTATATCCATGTATTAATTACATGCATTCATTTTTAGTTTGTACGTCATTTTATACCAAATAATAATAAATTAAGTCCATAAATATTTAACCATTTTTCTGATTTTTTTTATTCATAAAGGAATGTACGACGATATATTAAATTGTTAGGTCTTAAAGTCAACCTATTTGTGTATTAAATATCTCAACATTTATGATTGATAATAAATAGTTCAAAATTGAGAAAATCCATTTTTAAAATGTTCATGTTGATTTTATATTAAAATTTTTTTTTGTTTTTTGAAAATGTCTAGTTTAAAAATTTGATAAAATTTTATTTTTACACTTTTTACGATACTAATACCTACATTCCTCCATTAGCTCAAAATCTATTTTCATCTTCTTCTCCTTCGCCTTCTCTCCCAACTATTTGGGGTCGGCCACCCTGGTCCTACACTTCCAGTTAACTCTATCTCCCGCATCTTCTTCACTTACTCCCACCTTCCTCATATCACTCGTCATTACATCCCCCCATCTCTTTTTCGGTCTTCCCCTCCCACTTTTACCAACAACATGCATTTCCCTTACTAATCTTAGTCTCTTCCCTCCTTAATACATGCCCGAGACATCTTAATCTATTCTCTCTCATTTTGTCTACTATCGAAGCTACCCCTATACTACCTCTGATATACTCATTCCTTATTTTATCCTCTCTAGTAACTCCACTC
>JAIPRL010004390.1:0-38651 GCA_025469235.1 Pemphigus obesinymphae | reverse complement strand
AAATTACCATTATGGGGATTGAGTCGAGTATTTTCGCCAGTATTTAAAAGAGTTATGTTATCATCTTTTAGAATTTCTTCGATTTCTTTACCACGAGTGTCAGTTGATAGAGAACCCCATATTATATATTTATATATATATATAAATTATTATATTTTAGTGTTCAAAATGACTTGAGTTTCATACTATATATAAAAACTATATTATATAATCAATTTAAATAATTATTAATTTTTTTAGGCTTAGAGAAACAATTATGATTTTACTATTATGCGTTATTTTTATTTATAAAAGTGTACTTTTTTTTTGGGTAAAGGAAGTTGAGTTAGAGTTTTTGATAAAATAAATTTCTGATATCAAATTAATTTTATTTGATACTTATAAAAGGTTAATTTTTACTGTCCCAGTGGATTTCTCAAGCTTAAAGGAAAAAATCTCTAAAAAAAAAACAAACGAAAAGAACAGAAAATTGTTAAAAATCAAAAAAAAATAATATTAAATATTTTACCAAATCTCATATCTAAGATAACATTCTCTACACTATCATGTTTATATCGATAGTATATAAATATAAATGTAATGTAATAACTTGTATCTGGACGGTTTTTTTTTTTAATTGTTAAAAAAAAATAATTGTCTTAGATTACATGTACTCGTATAATATCACATTGGGTAATATATTTTTAACGTATTTTCAGCGTGTAATACACATATGCTGTTTTACGTACATGCTCAAAGGCGAACGAAGAAAAAACACAAGATTTAAAAAAACTCTCACGTTCATTGTTTTAGTATACAAAACTCTAATTTATTTTTTAAACCAACCTAGTGACCGACATTTTAAAAAGAAAAAACCATATGAACCCTTTTTTTTGTCAGAGCTCTGACGCCCTTATCCTTCTCTTGTAATTTTTTTTATTACCGTAAAAATACTGCATATATAGACTACACAAAAAAAAAACCAACTTATAATACGATCACAAAAAAACAAAACAAAAAATTAAATAAAATACGATCTAAATGAGGATAACGGTCTCAATCCCGCATTGTTTTCTTGTGGGGGTAAGTTTTTTTTTGCATTTTAACGTATCTGTGCCCTCGTTTATTCGTAATTAAAACTCGGCGGGAAAACAGTATAATCCAAATGGAAAAAAAAAAAATACAACCGGAGTCCGGATTGAAAATCCGTTATCTTGATTCTGCGGACATTCGTAATAATATATAATAGAAGAAAAAAAAATGCATACAAAAAATTGCGTTTTCCTTCTGACTGCCTCTGATTTAATTACGAATATATATAGTGATTTTTTTGTCCCGCACTCCGTGGAACCACACGAGTGTGCTCGAAGCGAATTATTTTTAAATTTATTTTGAATACCTATACGGGGTAATTTTTTTTGTTTTGTGAAAAAAAAATTTATCTTTGTTCAAAGTCGTTTTGACTAAAACGTTCAAAACCTTTACACTTGCATATATATATATATATAGAACATACAATTATACGTTTGTATATACATATATATATATATATATATATAGGTGGTATAGTAACTGCAGTATATCTATACTTTGAACAAATTATTATAATATATATATATTGCTATTTACGTCCATATTGTGTTCTAATTTTTATAAAATAACGTTAATATATATAGGTACGCATGTTACAACCGAACATAGTTTTTTTTTTTTTTCAAAAGAGACCAACAGTTGTACAAATAATGTGTCATAAATCGACCAATGCAAACGGTATATGTATAATATATAGGTATATTATATTATAATATATATATATATATGTGTGTGTGGCGACAATTTTTCACGACAAAACGACAAATAACCTTTACGCTGCAATTAACTCATTCGAATATACAATCATATTGTTATAATATCGTGTTGTGTCGTAAACATATATAATATATAATTACATGTAAGTACATAAATTAGCACAAACTGTACGATATATATATATAGGTATACGTATATAATGTGATTGGAAACTAAATATTGGCCGATCGTGTGCACAGCACGAAAACAATAAATACATTTTCTGCGCGCATAACGCATAATAATTATATAATATTATAATATATTATATATTCTATATATTATATGCAATATTATTCGCCGATTTGTACGACTTGAACTATAACCGTTTTTTAGTCGTTTTTAAGCCCGAAAAATTATAGAAAAACCTATTGGTTTACCGCCGTGCGTATATATATACAAAATATTCATAATGTAATAGTGTCGTGTCCGGAATACGAATATTATACATATATATATATATCGATACCGAATATAGTGCGTATACTCGACACGAGCATTAACAATTGATGATGAACAAATGATTCATCGTTTGAACGACAGTCTGCCCATCGCGGGAAACCGACATGTATTTATTAATAATACATTATCCAAGTAAAACGTTTAGCACTTTATTCGGGTTCAGCCCCATTATCTCGGGGTAGGTATACGACGTATGTGTATTATTATTACAAAACGATCGTTTATATTATATGAATACAAATTCATTAAGCATATACACACACATTGCAATAGATATAATAATATGTACATTATTACGAGACGTATATTATTCACATAATATATGTGCTCATGTTGCATAACGTATATAAATAATAATGATGATATTATCGTTGTAATCGGCCCGTGAGACGTGTTTCAGATCGGATCGCGACGAAGGGAATGTCCTATATGCGTGCTATAAGGATAATATTTAAAAACGTCCACGAATAACGCGGTCCTGAATGAAAAAAAAAAAAAAACATTTTCATCTCCATGAGGATCCGGTATAATGTACCTGTAGGAAATATCCAAACGAATTTACTGTAAATTACGTGTTAAATATATCTCTGATCCCACGTCGAAAAAATAAAACATAACTGTATAATATTATGTCTGTACAAACAATATATTATCGAATATCTCATATAAAGTGAAAATAATAATATTATATTGTATTGGACTGTATAGCATAAGTGCAACACTACCTGCCGAATGCGGAACCTTGAATTTGAAACTCCGATAGAGTGTGACGCCTCGTAAGTTTTACTTCTATCCAGTCCAACGTCTCGTTAGTAGAATTACTTTTGCGATTCGACGTGTACATCGGTTTATGTATTTTATCGGACACGATATTGTTAATTTATTCGTTTTAAAAATATTCGGCCTACGGCGGACACGGCCTAGAAGATAATCTAGTTCACTCCTAAAGTGTTTCCGGCGAATAGGTTGACAAAATAAGTAAACCGAAAATTGATCGTACTTACTATTCTTAGATTTTTTAAACAACTCGAACCCTCTCCTGAGTTCTTGGCTGAGTGTAACAGGTTTTACTCAACCTTTAATACCGTTAAATATAATATTGGTATGAAATAAAAAAGTAGAACATAATACAGTAGGTACCAACTCGGCCAAATAAGAAGTCGTTCAGACTTTTCGTTCTCCAATTTTTATATGACCATTTTCGTCAGGCCGACATGTTCGAAAGTCCGATTAAACATCGTTTATATGATAGAAGTTTACCGAATGTATCAACATAATATTAATTCAAATTGTCAAAAATACAACGGAAGTCCTAAGATTTTAAATGCATTAGGTACTATGAGATATAAAAACTATATTATAGGTATCTACCTATTCTATGAATCAGCGCGGGTCACACTTAAATTCTTAATACGAACCCGTCACAGGGTATTATATAACGCATAGTTTAATTTAATAAAATAAGTAGGTAGGTACAAAATTTAATTCAAACTAACGAAAAATATTATAAGAAAATATATTACAATTTCGAAAATCGGATAAAAAAAAGTTCCCAAAAAAGATAGGTGGAACCGGCGTACTAATATTGAAAGTTCATCCCCGTTTCCATTACGCTACAGAATCGATGATAAAGTGATCGAAATTTATCGTATTTAAACTATTCAGATAACGGACGACACCGTTACGTATAACGACAGATAATAATATATACGCGTATTTGAAACGAATTTTAATACAAAATAATAATGAGAAACGGGTAAAAATGCAAAAAAAATCGCATGAAATCGCCGCCGCCCGAGCTTTCGTCGGTTAGGACGTGGCGGCGCACCGTGTACCGTATACATTTATATCTGCCTAACGGGGGAAAGGAAATCGAACCTGAGACCTAAACACTAATTCTTATCGAACCTTATCGACCTAATTAACCAATTTGAAACGTTTACCTAATAAATACTATAAACAACATGAATGGCTCAACATCGTAACAATACGGGGGTGATAATACAACGGTGCGGGAGAACATCGAGCGATAATGGACGGGAGCTACGATAACGAACAGCGAGTCGGAAAACTCGTTTTTCTTCCAGGCGTCGAAAGCTCGGAGAAAAGGCGAAAACGCAGAGGAACGAAAGGCGTAAAAATTTTAAAACGACTGGAAAAGAGTTTGAAAACAGTAACGGTAAAGGAACACGCGTCAAGCGGCGACGAAAACGGACCGGGGAATTAAATTTCTATAAGTAGCTTTTCTCATGGAAAAAACGAGTAAAAAAAGTTAGCATTTTATATATAAGAAGAAGACTACTATAAAGTAATTTCTCTAAATATTATATTTTATAATTGGTTTAGGTACTATCTATATACATGCATATTATGGTAAGTGTGCACAGTGTTATATAATCAATGGCGATTATCTTAATATAATTACGTTTTTCCTTAATTAATTAAGGTGTGAATTAAGGTTGACAGTAAAAATAATATATTCTAAATATTTTGAATGCGACAGACTCTGCGAACAATATTAAACAGTTAATTATAATTACCGTTAATAGTGATGACTATTAAAATGTACAACTCTTACCTACCATATAAGATACAATTTTACTTCTGGGTTTTTAATCAAATTTAAAGAAACCCGCAGGTTGAGTTAGGTTAGGTCAATATTACTTAAGGTTGATAAAATAGATGCCAGTAAAAGTTACGATTTTCACATTATGTTCATATTTTTGAAACTTATTAACTCAACTAGGTAAGTAGTTCATTATTTTTCCATTAACTAATACTAACATAATTAATTTAAATTTAAATTGTATTAACTTAATTTTTAACAGTTAATTTTTATAATTATTCAGTTAAGTTATAATACATTAAAAATCATATTAACATTTTTAAGTGTATATATTTTGATATTTTAATAAGAAATTGAAATGTAATTATAATTATTTATACCTACATATATTAATAAATGGGTACTTAATATAAAATAGTAAAATTTGGACGAATTTATTATACTTTTAGATTCTGAAAGAAGTAGATAATATATTTTTATACATCCCCGTATACATTATGTTGAGTAGAAAAAGTTGAGCAGGAATGTTTAAGTAAAGAGCTTTTTCAATATAAAATTGACTCTATAGTTGGTAACTACATTAAAGAGGTTATTTTTCCATTGCCACAGTAAGTTTTCTTAAGTTTAAATTAATAACGGAAAATGTTTATACATAGGATATAAATATAAATAAATAGAAATGTAAAGTTATTATGGTTAATGATTTTTATTATTTTTTTTAAATAACAATATACACCGAACTTGGCTTAGAATCGTTTTTTGAAACCAATAACTTGTCTTTGGTTTCAAATTTAAAATAACAATATTACACAATCTTGTCCGAGGACCATGATCTGTATAATAACCTATATCAGATCTGTATCTAGAAGCCTTTTTAAAAATTACTTTATCGATTCTAATCTAAATTGGCTTAGTGAAAAATATAAAACATACACTTTGTGTAACTGAGTTAAATTATTTTCAGTAATATAAATTATAGTTTAATTAAATTATTATTATATTTTTCATTTTAACTTTAAACTTAACGAGTTAAAATTAATTTTATAAGCTTATAACTTTAACTGAATAAGCTTTTGACTAGGTTAACTTAACTGATTTGAGTTAATTTTCCCATTGAATTACCCGGCTTTAACATTATATGATTTTGACGTATAAAAAATGTAGGTACTCCTTACATGCAATCTATATAATATATGTGTAATGTGCCTAAACCTAAAAATTGAATATGTTGACTATATGACGTATTGCACGATTCTTTTTTTTTACATAGCTGGTATCTATCATTTATTATATCTATGTATTTTACAATTGTGTGTACGAGTATTCGTGTGCGAGTTTAAACGTTTGTTAATACATTTCTCCGGCCCTCCAGATTGTTGGGTTTTTGGTAGTAGTTTTCAATACCTTTTTGTCAACGTGAATCGTTCGCATCGTCTGTTATATATTATAATAATCTATAATACAACTCGCGTCCTAATAATATGTACAATATGGCGTACATTAAAAGAAGGACTCGGGCGATTGTTTTCTTTTTTATCCCTACATATTTATACATACCTATACATATCTATATATATATATATATATATATAACATCGTGTACAGGTATGCTGAGTCGTCGGTAAATCACAATCTTCTCGCCGTCAATGGCATCACAGAGGAAATCCGGAAACGACCCCGGCGTGACACTATTGAAATGTTAATGGTGTACCTATACACGAGAGAAAAAAAATCATAAATAAAAAAAACGTTTCGCCGACGGGTCTTCGTACGCTAATCACATGTGCGGAAACCTTTCAGGTATGTATAAGGGACAATATAAAAAAAAAAAATCCAAAATCGGGGTCACCCTATGGGCGAACCGTCGTTTTTTACCCTAACCCTTTCAAAACAGAGACCATCGGTACCCCACACTGAAAGGACCGTGATTTTTTTCCCGCCGTAGTCCACCCGAAGAAGATGGCACACACCTTATAATATGCGAACGGTTTTTTTATTATGATATATATATATTTTTTTTTTTTATGCCATTGTGTGCACACGAATTTAGACGCTTATAACAATACGCCTGTGACCCTATACGCATAAAAAAACCGTACCTACGTTGTACGAATATAATATACAATATCTTTGCCATGATAATGCGTATTACGTAATGCGCAGATAGATAGATACAGCATGAGTACATCCGGATCGCCCCGAATCGGTGAAAAAGAAAAAAATTAATAACCAAACGACGGTTTTATTTTTTTTTTTCGTGATGTGCGTATGGGTACCTATTCGTTTTTCATTTTATATCGTTTTGCGTCGATTCCACTTGGCTGAGCTTTTGCCCTGCGTGATAAATACTTGTGAGAAATCTCCGCTCAATCCGGAAACATATATATTATAGGCGGAGCTTGAGGACTTAACTTCTAAACCCTATGGAATGAGCCAATCCCTGATATTTCATATTTACAATATCTTACAAATGAAGTTGAATGTTTTATGTTTTGTCATCGACTAAGAGTCAGTGTTAAAAAATAGAATGCAACAATAGAATAATAATAGTTTATGCAAAGATTCAGAAACGAAAAAAATGTTTATATATTTTGTACCTTGTACCTATATTATAGGCTATATATCTTACGTATATACAATATACGTATTACATATTCTCATATACATCTTATCAGTTATAAATCGTATTGTATGTTATGTTTAATATCCGAAAATAATATTTCCTGGTAAATGTTTTATTCGCAATATTAAGTATTGTATTTTGAGAAATGGTTATGGGAAAAATTGAAAAAAATTACAAAAAAGTACACCGTTTAGTATGACAATGAAAATGGCTGTGAGATTTATAGGAGCTAGGCAGTAAGATGCCCATACATCCCAATTTTTACGGGATCGTCCTAATGTGTCATAACGTTCATCTTTGTGTTTGGTCGTCAAATGAAATGCGTTTTGTCAAATTTTGTGATTAAACATTAGATAAGAATATTTTATGCAAGAATCGTATTTCCTATTTTAAATAAATATAATATTTTTACTAATATATTCTTCTAAATCCACTAAAATTGCGATAAACGAAAACTATAAAATATTTATATTTATATAGAAAATCGAGGAAAAAAGAGTCCATCATTCACGTCACTATTATAGTGGTTATGTAAATATATTGATTGAGGATTTGATCCAATACTAACATGTGTGTTTTTTTTAGCATTTTTTTGATTCCAAAATTAATTTTTCATTTCCTCGTCTAAAAAATGTTTCTTTTTCTCTTTTTATAATATATATATATATATATATATATGACCAGGACAGTCTAGAAACCCCGTTCTTGTATAAGAGGCACACTCTGCAGCGAATTCCTGCAGACTTCGCCTACATGTCCGGAAGGAATTTCATTTCGCAATGTGACGGGAGGGCATGATACGACGAGACTTTTACTCTATATATTCGTGCCATCACAATAATGCGCGGATGACCTCGGTCTATAATCTTCAAAAATAATAATACGATAATAATAATTACACGCACTGATCCACGAAACGTTACGTATGTAGGTAATAATGTTATAAACGAATGCTAATATTATAATAATTTTATCCACGTGTGCGTGTGTCATATATATATTATTATAATCATATTATTATCATTATTATTATTATTGTTTTGTAAGTATATCGTTCCGTACGATCATAATATATAATTCGGTATGCTGACGAAAGAGAAAGGAATAGTATAAGATGTTCACGCACAGGTATTATATGGAATATTGTATTATTGTTTCATTTGATTTTTTTTTTTTGATTATATATTATCATATTAATATAAAACATCATGGATTGAATTTTTTTTTAATAATAAGCTGCAGTAGCGTATTTATACGGAGTAAAAATATATATGATAAAGACTTATAATCACCAATAATGCATTTTTGTAGATGGAATTTTTAAATAACAATAACTAGAGACAGAATATTGATGACTTAAAAAATTACAATATAATGATCTAAAAACCAATATAATGATTAAATTTTAAATTCTGACGGGAAGAAAATATTTCTTCGTTTTAGGTACGACGATGCTTATTATTTTATATTTTTCTGTGACCGTGTTTTTGACCAGATGACTTGATATATCATGATCTAATTTTTCATGTGTAGCTACTCATTTTTTGATGGAAAATTTTATCAGTATGTTACTTTTAAAAGGTTATTTGTCAATTTATCATAGGAAAAAGAGTTAGTAAAAGTCGAGTTAAAAAATTTTTATTTCCTCATAATTTTTATTATACCGTTTTGAAACTTCATAAAGTAGATAGGTATGTATATATATATATATATATATTGTATTCAACCATGACAAAACAAAACGCCTAAAAAATAAAAATAAAACATTTTAAACATTTAAAAATGTTTTTGTTTATTTTTTATATTTACTATTTCCAATGACTTTATAAAAAAGTAGGTTAGGGTTTTGGTAATCTAAAATGGATAAACTATAATATATTATTATTAGACTATGGTACATACCTACTTATTATTCATTATGAAATTTAAAGTAAATGTATCAATTAAGACATAAAAGTCTACCTAAATTAATATTTGAATATTATATTTTACAATTATCATTATCCTTTAGCTTATTTACTTTTTATCTGCCTATACTAGGTGGTTTTTATTCATAAATATATTAAAATATATAAAAAATATATACATTGTTGGTTTCTAATATTTTTTTACCTCATTCCTAGAATAAAGTTGAAAATACGCCACTGATTACAGGTGTAATATAATAGCATTATGATTATAATAGACATTATGAGGATATTTACCAGAATCAGTTAATTTAATCCGATACATATACATATTATAATGAACGCAATTATTTTGTCGATAAATATCACTTTAAGTTTATTGTATAATATAATTATTGTATACCGTATACTGTATAATATACACTATACAGTGTATATATAAATAACGTTACAGTCATTTAAATATTTTATTTAAGAATTAATTTATCATAAAACAATCCCAACAAAACACAATATAGATTTTGTAATCCTTATTCATTTTTATATTAATTCACCATGTCCAAAATTTGACCGATGACTTACAAAATACATTATTTTTCGATGATGTGTGTCGTATAATACGATATATAAAAAAATTTCAATAGCTATATAGTATATCTAACCAATGCCATATATAGATTTTATTTTCGGAGGGGATCCAAAATATATTTTATAAACTAAGTACCTATATATTGAATTTATGTTTTGTCCATCTTATAACGATTTATCGGATTTATGAATTTTGAAAATAGATTTAAATTTATCAACAAATGAACTTATAATCGAATTAGGTATGAGTAATATATATATATATATATATATATATATATATTTATAAAATTATGATTACTTATTTTTAGCAAGATGAAAAGTTAATGATAAAAAAACACTCGATTGTATTTAAATCACAGTCTTCGCAGGTAAGTAGGTATATTATGTTTTTAAAGTGTTATGATTAATTGACCGATCGGTCATGATTAAAAATATTGATATTGATGTTAAAAGCCACAATGCTTTGGTACATACAAAATGTATCAAATTTTGAAAAAATTTCGAAAGTGTGTCCCCGGACCCCATGAACCCCATCTCAGATATTGCCTTGTATCTAACTAAGTGATTTATATAGTATATATACTTTTATGTTAATGATATTATTGTAATATCGAAACTAATCTTTATTAATTTAGTAGTTGACGATTCGCAATGGCTCATTCCGATTATAGTCGTATATTTGGTTCTTGAACTTTTTTTAATCAAAGGACCAACTTTAAATAAGTATATAATACTTAAAACTCGATCACTATATATAGACTATACGTCACTTAACAAGAGTCTTTCAGACAATCCAATATAAAATTATAATAATACACAATAGACATAACAATAAAATATTGAAGTAGTATCTGACTAATTTTTCAATAGCATAGCAATATTACCTGCAATCGATTCGTACCTATACAGGGTGAATGTTTTAAAAGAATAAAACACAATTTTCTTTTGGAAAGTATTTAATCTTCCTAAATTCATGAATATTTTAGACATTTTAGCGTAGTAATACGCTAAAATTAATTCCCCGTGAATTGTATAATAACTTTTAGTAGTCTTATTAGTTAGTTATTGTTAAAAGGCTCTACAACTTTTTTTAACATTGTGTCTATAAAGGTATCTACTACACAATATACATGTTATATTAACATAATAATTACAAACACGTATTTATCCAAATTCAAAAATAAAGTTTGTTATTTAAACATAAATAGATGACATTTAATTAACACTGACAACTTTTCAATGGAAAACTTGTATTAGCATTTTTCATTTTTATCAACTTACAAATTAGAAGTATAAAACAAAAAACAAATTAAAACTAACAACGTTATCTGATCATTTTTATACGTGCGTTTTTACACGTTTTATGAACTGTTAAAATATCGATTTTTAATTTTTTTTTAACAGCTTATAAAATGAGTAAAAATGGACATATAAAAGTCCGCTCCATCGGTCGCTAGATATATTTTATTCTTTATAATGTGTTTTTATTTCATCTTTCTACAATATTCTCAAGTTAATAAAAATGAAAAATCATTAAACATGTTTTTTAATAAATATCGTGATTACACGATAATTAAAAATGGTACTGACTCGGGTCTATTTTTAAATTACTTTTAAAATATATTTAAATATTTTTAATTGGTTTGATTTTAATATTTCTTAAAATATAATAAAAATTGCCTATACACAACCCCTTAAAAATCGGGTGTGTGGCGTCCTCTTAAAGTTAGTATTTTAAAAAAGGCAATAATTCAAAAACTACTAAAATATTTAACTATTTAGTGGATTTATAACAGTTTCCAAGACGATAATCGTATAGTGTAGGTTTATACGAGTATTATACCTATTAAAAAATCATAGTGTAAACAATTATTATTAATTACATATAGGTACTGTTACATTAACGTATGGTATCGTAACATATATATGAAGAATTGGTTTTTTATTTGTTCTTAGGATCATGAATGATTCGCGAAAATCAATATCTGCCTCTCTCTAGCTATATATTTTTTGCAGAAAATCAAAAATGTATTTTTTTTGTCGTCATCCATATAAATTACTGGACATTAATTATTGTTTACTTTGATTCCGTCAGAAACGTTTTCAGATCATAAATCCTGACTTTTGGTCATTGTTATAATAATGTATCCAATATATTATTATATTGTATATAATATACTGTATTGTGTAGGTACTTATGCGTTCGTTTCTTTTTACTTGTGATTTAAGCAAAGTCATTTAGGGTCATCATTACGTGAGATGATGTATATACCGTGTAAATATGATTTTTAGGTATAAAATACTCATTTATATTGAGATCGAGGCCAAATTGTGTTTTAAATTAATTTTTCAGCGTTATATACACATCTCCATATTCAAAATGTACAATAAAAATCATTTATTTACGTTACTATATTTTGTATCGGCTATAAAATCTATATAGGTACATTATACATAGTTATAGTTAGTACTTATATTGTTTTATGTTTAAAGATATCGTTTGCTAATCTATCATGACAGATTATTAAGACGTTCCGAAATGTTCTGAAATGTTAAATCACTATAATATAGTTTACACATCGGGTATTTGCTTAATAATATTCAATGTATTCGTTTTGTTTTATAGTATCGACTATTATAGATACCTACGAAAGAAAGAATTGAGTAAACACAGAGAGAGCTGAAAAGGACGATCAATGCGATATATTGCCAGTTTGTAGATAGATAATTTTACAATGATTCATTCGGTTTTCGCGTATGATATAAAACAAACAAATAAACAAATGAAAAAAAAAAAATCACCAGAAACGATTATATTTTAATGACGTTTTCCATTAATATACACGTCGAAAGTACAATATTCCCATTGTTTTCCCGAGAAAATCTCGTAAAACAACAATGACGTCCAATACATTCGAATATAGTTAGACGATATTATAATATTATACATGGGTAAAATGTTAGTTTTTAGACTCGGAATTGTGAGTTTAAAGAGAGCGTATCGGAAATAGATATGTGTGCACACATTACCGCAGTATAGACTATAATATAGAGTAGGTATATAGACGAAGAATTCATTGTGACTGCAAAATTATGTCGTCACGTGCCAACTTAAAACATCTACGTAGACCATATAATTTTATATATTATACGAGTACAATATTATGGCTGCTAATGACACGTTGTATGAATACAGTGAAATTTCAAACGGAATCTCAGTTTTAAATTTATTCCGTTTGATAACATAATGCATTGTCGTATATGGAATTTGGATGCTTGTAAGATTTAATCATTTTGTAATAATATAATATAATATAATATATATTATATACATGCAATAACAAGTTCAATGGGTTGCCGGGTGGTATAGAAACGGTGTAGACGGATATAAACATCTGCAAACGAGCTTTAATCGTGTACTCGTAATCAAAAGATTATAATAATTCTGTACTTATTTTCGAAATCGCCCAGGAAAATTTTTCGAATCTTCTAATATCGATAATATCATTTTTGAACCTATGGACTTTATGTAACTTATCGTCCAATAATGATCCAAATTCGTTCATTATAACCTCAAAATAAAATGATCGAAAAATATAAAAATACAGTATGAAAAAATTCAAAATTGTTTTTTTATACAAATGGTTAACTGTAGAATCGTTAACGGTTCAGAGCCCACGAGATATAAAAATAATTTGTTTATAATGCTGAGATAAACGTGAGTATCCCCGGACAGTCCTGATGAATTCTTCGGCGTTTGTCGGCAAAAGTTTTTAACAGTTTAGTTTAGTTTCAATTTTTTCGACTTAATGATCCATTTAAATACTTGACCAGTAGTATTAGTAACTTAAGTTACTCACTATTAATTGATTGGTAATATTTTCCAAACATCTTGACACTTGATTTACCAATAAAAATATCGAGACGATTGCACGATTTAAACATTTAAATCTCTTGAAACTATAAATTATTCAAAATAAATCATAATATTGTTTTAATATATTTTCATGACTTATAAATCTAAGTAAGTAAACAATATTTACACCCTCCAAGAATCTATTATCTTGATCAACATTTGTTTCGTAAATACTGCACGGATTATTAATTTATATTATAACATTTGTAAAATAGTTTATCGTTCTATTAGCTTAAATTTAAATTAATCATATGTTATACTCGTAAATCGTATAGTCATAATAATTGAATATTTTTGGTAACTGTGTTAACAACTCTTATTTGTTAACTGGTATTTGTATACATCCACTTGCTGCATATATATAATATATTTGCTTTATCTCGGCTAAAAAATCATATTTTTCTTGAGTTACGTTTCACTTAACTAAATTTCTTACATTATCAATTATATAGTCAGCACTCAATGTTTCATTTTATTTTAGTAGACAATATTTTTATTTTGTATATATATAGGACGTAGGTATATATTTCATTTTATAAAATGATCTATATATTTTATTATTATTAATTGTAAGGTATATCCACTTCGATTTTGAGAGCTCGTTGTTGATGAATAATTTACTATGTTTTCGGAAGCTAATTCAACGCGATCGCCGTGCATAATACTTGTAGCACCGAAGAAATGTATGTAGGACTTAAATAAAATTTCTGCCAGAACCTTGGAAATAATTTATGATAGGTATTCAATAACAATTAATAATTATTATTATATTACGTTATTATTAAAAAATTTTACTATACCTATACATGATATAACACTGTACTAATATATTTGTAATGATAAAATATTATAACACACGAAGTAAAAATTGTCAACGTTCCGATTTAAAAACAATGGACAATTTGATTGTTTTATCGTATTAAATACATCAATAATATATTATTAAAAACAATTATCCGATATGGTATAATACATTATTAAGTCACTGCGATGAGCATACCTACTACATTGTTATTTAACGGTTATTCATTCGTCTTTCAGATCTATTAAATGTACGTTAACTTTCGAAGAGACTGGATCATATATATATATATACATATATACATATATATCTAATATTATAATTTATAATCATATATATAATATATGCGAATGAATCGTGTTTATAAGATAATGTTTTCTCAAATTCTGTATATTTTAAACACTTTTTTTTCTCATATCGAGTTATACGATTAAATTCTAAATTATACGTATGCATTATGACTTTTTTACGAACCAGTAACATTATATAAAAAAATCCAAAGTAATTGCCAATAAAAAATTAATTCCCCGAGTAAAAAACGCAAGTGAAAATGCTTTGAGTTCGTACAGGACAATTTATAGTTAGCCGGCCGATACATACGAGTCAATTAACCAACATAATAGAAACAGTCATAAACTTTTTAATTGCACATTTCTCGTATTCAAAGGCAAACATTTTAAATGTTAAATATAATTAAGATCGTTCTCGGCAAAAAAGTATTAAACATTCTTTGCGTTATAATGGTCACGCTTATAGTTTATTGTTCGTTAAATAATACGTTAGTAAAAATATTTGTATATATATAATAATATTAAACACGAGAACACGACCGATTTATTGTATTATGTTTTAACATTAAGAACATGATGTTTTATATAATTTTTACAAGAACATAGTTGTACAAATGTCCACATTTTTATCGTTATACACCACTGGGTTTTCATTAAAGAATAGAAACACTATGGTTCTCGCGATAATATTTTAGATGTAATTAATTATATAAATACACATTGTTTTATTTTTTTATAATATAATAAAAAGTAATTCTTATTTACAGTATTATGACTATTGATACCTAGTTAATAAAATTAAAAATGCGTCTAATACGTAAGACGTGAAGGTTAAAAATTATTCTAAATTTACTCCATATGTTATACGAGTACAACGGAAATATGTAATAAAGAATAATATTAGCTTAAAGTGAGATGATATTTTACTATAATATTTTAAAATCTCGATTTCAATGAAAATTCTAAAATATCCCCTTAAAAGTTTAATAATATATTTTGTATTTACATAGGTAAATAGTTATAAATCATAATAGTATAGATATCCATTATTTCTTAAAAATATAATTAATAATAAAAAAGATACCAAATTTAGAAAAAAAATCTATAACATTTTATCTAACAATTATTAATTATCGTTAGAACTCATAAGATAAAATGAAAATAATATGATTTTGGAAAAAAATATTATGCTCGGTTTTTAAATGTAGTATTATTGGTTTAATATACCTGATTTCTACAATTCAGTACCACATAATAATTTTTTCATAATATCGTTCCGGTAGACTAAATTTTTAATAAAGTTATTTTTTTTTTTTTCTAATTTTATTTTTTTTTTATTACATTTATGGTTTACCCAAAGAGACTATAAAATGTTATTAAAACGTGCTTTGGATAAGGTTAATTTCATCCAAACATACTCCTCCCAATATTTTCACGGGTATAATATCAAATATTAAAATGTTTTCTATAAAAACGGAATATGCTAACCGATATTTTTATTGATTATAATAAAATTTTTTTCATGCACTGATTCGGAGAAAAAATATTATACAGTATGTATTTTCGAACAATTTTATGAAAATCAAAAACACGTGGTCTCATAATAACAATACAGACAACTTTTAACTTTTTAAATTGGTATTATACATAAATATAAAAAGAAAAATATATAATATGATAGGTGATAATTTTTTTTTTCAAATATATTCCTAATTAAATTGTAAACTTACTTATATAGGTAAAATTAATAAAACAACTTTAATACTTATATAGTTATACGAGGTATATAACCTATATCCTATACTTATTTATCTACTGCACTTTTATGTCTTAAGATTTTCAATGTAATTGTTTCACGTGTTATATGCGTAATATTTATGTTTACTACAAAATACAAATTTAAATTGTTGAAACTATTTCTATATATAAATTAAAAGCAGTAATCATTAGAGTACCTATACATTTTATAATATTCCATAAACGTGTGAAGAATACTGAAATTTAAATACAGTATATTGTAATATAATCGTATTCTATACGTCAAAACTCTATTTTAATTTAAACAGTTCGCCCTATCTGCATATTAAGACCACACAAGTAAAAAAACAAATTGAAAACGATTTGTAGAAATTAATTAAAATTTTTTTCATGTTTCTTTTTAAGAGGATTCTACACTAACAAATTTTGGTAGCGAATAGTAGGTACTTTCGTAATATTCAAATACTACTAAGAAAGCAATTAACATTGAGACATAATAATTATATGCTACTGTATATAAATTTAACTATATAATACAATTATTTATCTTAGATCGATAGTACTAAAGATAACTCATACATTATTTATCTAGATAGGATAAAAGATAAAGGCACTTTTATCTAGATAAACTTATCCAAATAAATTTAAATAAAAGAGTCTGAAGGTATTCTTAAAGAAAACTTTAAATTTGATTTCATAAAATGTTTAATTTTGTATTTGTGGCTTTATTATTGAAGTCATTTCTTTCAACCGCGTGAATAAATAGGGCATGCATATAGTATATTTTTAAATGTATAGTAAAGCGTTATGTAATTTGGATATTTTTCAAATACCTACATAAATCAAATAAATAAATAAATTAGATCGGAAAATAAATTCATCAATCCCAAAATTTATTTAATGGCCTGTGTGGATCTTTTTTTCAGATATTTTTATTCTTAGTTTCATAACTAATACAACCCGACACAAGAGATATTTTTATTCAGTTTGACCTGATTCTAGCTCTACATAACAATTTGAAAGAAATAATTTTCTAAATAGTTAATACTTATTGTAAATTTTTATCTATATTATATAATCAAATTACATAAAAAAAAATGGTGTTTGGGGAAAATAATTTATAGTTTTATAATTTGATATATCTACATAGTATTAAACGAGTTTCCCCTTCTCTTATAGTGATTAAGCTAACTATAAAAATTTTATTTGACTAGATTAACTGTAGTAAAAACACAATCAATTTCAAAGTACGCAATTATAAATAATTTCATAAAAAATTTACTCTGAAAATTAACACATGTTTTTATTTTAGTTAAATATAAATAATACATATAAATATATTTGATTTTTTTATACTGTTAATTTGATTGCTTTATCGCCGAAATCATTAATCAAAGAACATATCTGCAGCAATCACTTCAAAAACTTTGATTATATGAATACAAATCAAAATCGGTTTAAAAAAGTTGCCGAACTAGAACATTGGGAAAATCGCTTATCATCGCCTCCATTAAAATTGTTAACACCAACTAAAACCTTCTTCAAAGGGCAAACAACTATATTTTCCCCACAAATACCAACGAGTTCAAAACAAACTTTTCATGGTTTTCAGCTGCTTCATTTCCTAAATCTACTGAATTTATTAATCAAATTATCGATTTTCCAACTCCACTAAAGAAAATTCCTGCAAAACAATATTGTACTATTGCAATTGTTAATACGCCACAAAAAAAAAAACTTACAACTATCATTACACACCAATAATTCTTTCTTAAAAATAAAAGATCCATGATTTCGAAACGTAAAAATATTACAGAAAATATATGTTGAAATAAATACGTGAACATTTTTCAAATTCTATTTCTTATAATTCATTAGCTTCGAAAATATTTGTAAAACTGCAAGTTTTTCTCAGTAAAAATAAAAATGGACACAAAATCAACATCAACAGAACAAGAAACGGTCTCGGATTCAAAAAACTCTGACAATTCATTAGATCCATTAAAACAAAATAAATCCAGTAGCGTCATTCCATTTTTTTTTTTGGGGGGGGGGGTGTAAGCTTTCAGGCAGATCACTTTTAATTTTTCATTCCAATGCTATGAAAATACTTCTCTTAAAAACGAAAATAAACAACAAAAAAAAAGATCATCGACTTTTTTTTCTAACTATATACTTCTATACTTCTTTGAAACCTAACTTTTTTTTTGGTCTACGCAATTATAATTATGGCGGCGTATTGAAGCATTGGCAGGCTACTTTTTAAATTTGTGGTGGTGCAGTTGAAAATCCAGCCTCCCTTACCCCAAATGACGCCCTTGAATAAATCTGATGATGTATTAGATATGATAGAGCAACCATTAAAAATTAGTTTAAGAAAAAATGTAACTCTTCAAGTTTGTTCTGAAATGTATTTTGCTTGCTATTTAATAAAAAAGTGTTTGGATAAATTTAATTGTATTATGTTCTCTGAAAAACTTCAACTACAAGATATAGAAATTGTTGATGCAAGGACAACTTTTAATTATAATTATAAATTATAATAATAATTTGTCTTTGTAAATTGTAATGACATATATAAATTCGTTTATTTGACTAATATGTATGTAATATTTTTAAAAAACGAACATCGAAAATTCTCATTTTTTGATAAAATTGGAATTAATATTAACCGAAATTCGCTATAACTTTGACAATATTAATGATAGAATCACAGTTTAAACGAGATACATTTTAATTTAGGGTCTAGTGAGAGGTCGGTACCTCTAACAATCAACTCCAAAAATTCTTTTTTAATGGGTTTTCTAAAAATCCTTAGCTGATGAACCAATCCGGTCTAAACTAGAGTAGAACTTCTTAGGGAGGCCGATAATTGGCTGTTAAAGGGAGTGCGAGTGAAAGGTATCTCAAAAACGGACGTAGCGATATTCAGAATTTTTTACTATTTGTCTAAAAATAATCAACGAATGAAAACGGCTCCATAACCGCCTCGAGGCTTCTATGACTGCCCGAACTCGACCCGATCAATCCGCTTTTCCATGACAGAAATTACATTTTTATATTTCTTCTCTATGATTTATACAACATTTAATACAACTCTGATGAGTGAAATCCAGACTAATATTTTACATGAAATATGAGTGGCGTCCGATAATAACGCTGGTACTGTTTATCTATAGTATATATTTTAAACTATGGTTACGTAAACCTCAAATCTTCCGGTATACACTGTGGACTATTTTTATCCTTTCGTCCTGAATATTGGCATAGTCAAACATTTTGGCGTAATGACCCCTTCATACCGAAATCCTAGAGGGGGCTAAAAAATTACGCTATAGGTGACAAGTCCCCCTAAGAGACCTCTCCTAAATACGTCTATAGTCCCGAACCAAATGTAATAATCGCATAACAGAAAATAATATATTATAATATTATATTTCGTACGCTTACATTAATATATAACAATATAATAATATAAAATGCATATCGCGATTGTAGTGGGCCCCGAAAGTCATTCGACACCGCGTGCCCTCTGCGGGCGTTTTTCCTATATACATAATACATAATAATATTATTATTATGTACGAAACACACTATATAATATATTATAGTGGCCAAGTCATGATTGCGATTAAAAAAAAAAAAAGGGTTAATTTTATGTATATGCGAACTACGATAATGGTTTTTCTTTATCATGGTCGGAGGCACCGTGTGTATATTGGCTATATTATAATAACGATACGCTACTCATTTAACGAACGTATTTGTCTAAAACACGCACAGGCCCATAGTATTATAATAATACGAGTATATATCGTGTACACTGTGTATACAATGCGATATTTAGCCCAATATAACGACTAATCGACCATAAATCCGCGAACAATATTAATATATATTATTTTTAATGGCCCCCGGACCGAGGGGGTATGGGAGACGCAGTTTTTTTTCCATTATTATTTCACGCGTTCGTCCTGACCGTCATTTTTTTATTTTTTTATTTCATATTGTTTTTTTGTCTACCCGTCATCCGATATATTATACGTATACTATATATATATACGGGGCTATTTATATATATTATACACCCTGCAGTACCCCCGGGGTAGGGTTCAAACAAATTTTCAAATAAAAAAAAAAATAGCCCAGTCACCAACACCACCGGCATCGGGCCGGTGACAGGATTATATTATACATGTATATATTATACTGTGCAGGACGAATAATAAATAAGTATAATGAAAAAAAAAAAAAAAAAACTGTTATTCATTGTGCAAAAGGGTTGATGATGAGAACGTCGTCCTTTACGGTACTTGGTTCATTAAAATATACAATATATTATATATGTATATACCTATACTATATACATAAATACGGTGTGAGAAAAAAAACCCGACTTCCCTTTTTTGGCCCGTACGGGACAAACCGGTCCGCGAGGGATGGGCGGACGCGGTCAAAAAAATCCGGTACCCGCGGTATGACTTTTTCGCATTTTTTTTTCCTCCACAGCCATTGTTTCATAATCATGCAAATGATTTACACGGTCGATTTTCGGGTGTCGGCGGTGGCTGGTTTTTTTTTTTTTTCTGTACATTTTTTTTTTTTGCAGTTTTTTCACGCAAGCCCCAAATTGCCGCGTAACGATCTCCTGGGCGCTTGTTGATTTAATCCGCTTTTTTTTCCGACCGTCCGAATAATACAAATGTAGGTTGTATACTTATACCTCTAGTGTATATAATATTATACATAAAAAAAAAAAAAAAAAAAGACCCGAAATTAGTACGTTTTGACACCGAGCGTTGTAAATGCGATATAATTTTTCAGTTAATTGTCATGCGACAGGAGGTATTATATATTTGTATACTCGGAAAACGATGCGACGAAGGCGGCTCATTGTTCAGCGTACCAATTATAATATTTTAATATACACGTGTTTACATTTTATTAGAACTAAACGGTTATTATTCATTACACGGGGTTTCGTTTTTTGTTTTAGGCATTTTTTTTTATTTATACTTACAAATTAATAAAAAAAATTTTACATTAATCAATTTCACACCTTTTATACGTTAAATTTCACAGTTTAAAATATCACGCAAATGCTGCGTGGCCTCTCGGATAATTTATATCTTTTCCCTAAACAAAAACCATAGGTGTATTTCAATAAGCAATAAAATAATTAAGTCTAGAAAATACGAAAAATATTATTTAATAACAATTAGTTTTTACCAATCATCATCAAGTTACAGAATGAATAATATAAAAATATAAAAATTAACGAACAAAATACATATCTAAAATATAAAATATAATAAGAAATAAATCAATAAATGGTAGTTATAGTAGCATAAAAAGTTTGGAAAATTATTATAACAAACGATTTTATAGTATTAATTAACTATAAAGTAGTAGTAATATAGTAGGTAGTCTAAATATACCAAAATATATTAAAGATAACCATTACACATTTTGAATAATTTTTAACAGTTGTTTCAAACTTTTTATTTTACTTATATATTCGACGTTTACTTATTTATTTCTATTCTTTATACAATCCATGTATATTGTTTGTTAATTTTCTTTTTTTCTTTTTAATTTTATTTTCCTATATTTTTGGCGAGTAAGGAATCTATTACTATTACAATGATGTTTGTATCAATGTCAAATAGGAGTTTTAGAGTAAACGTCTTCTATTTCCCTCCTGATCCCCTTTTTTTAAATTATTATTATATATAATACCTGATATTGACCTATGGTTGAAACTATATTTATTTGGTAGTTGTTACCAGATTATATATTTTCAAGTTATTTATTTACATATTAATTTTAAATTCAAATTTCATTGTATATATTCGAATTTAATTTTAATAAACAAAAAAATATGTAATGAATTTTCTAGGTTATTTTTTACAGTGATTAAAGTCATAACTATATTTTTATTGTAAGGATATTATATATTATATTAGGATCTTAATTAACAATTTTAAATTTTTGCAAAAAAAATAACTAGTAAAAATCTTCTAATATTACAATGATCATGGTATCATCAATTGTATTCATTCGAATACCAAGACTTGGCAAGAATAGATTCAAAGCTACTCAGGACGTCATCCAACGAAATCCTGATTTCATATCTGACAAATTTAGAATTATTCATAGTGGAAGTGAGAGAAGAGATAGTAACGGAATGACAGTGATATTACGAGGGAAATATAAAGACAATGTACTCAACAGTCAACACATACAATCTAAATGACCGAATTCTCACGGTTCTCAAGCAAAGTCTACAAATATTTACAATATATAAGTGTACTTCTATACATCTAGAAGGATAGATGAAGAAATGTAAAAGACATAAGAACAGATTGAAGAACTAGTGTAACTAACAGACTATAACTCAAACATATTTATCATTGGCGATTTAACTCCTCAATAGGATGTGAAGATAGTAACTCTTCGGGAAAATTTGGACTAAAGAAGATAAATGAAAGAAGCACAAGATTGTTAGACGTTTGTAAATAATGGGAAATGATAGTGTCAAATACATACTATGAAGTTCCGCTAAGGAAAAGATACACATCAAATACCTGAACAGAAGTACCTGGAGATAGAAATCAGTATCAAATAGACTTCATACTCGTAAAAAGTTCAGAAATCAAATCAAATCTAGATCAGTTTGGATTTAGGAAAGTACAAGGAACAAAAGAGGTGATATTGGCATTAAGACAAATCCTAGAGAGAAAAATGACAATGAATAGAAATACACTATTGCAATATTCATAGATTTATGAAAGGCTTTCGATAATTTGAATTAGAGAATTTTATTCAATATATTAAGAGAAAAAGTAATTGACTAGATAAATAGATGGTTAATTTTCAACTTATGTAATGATCAGATAACAGAAATAGATGTAAATGGGTCAGTAAAAGAAACAAGAATAAGGAAAAAGGTGAGACAAGAATGGCCTTTGTCGCCCTATTTGTTCAATCTGTTCATTATACACATATAATGAAAAACAAGACCAATGGCGTGAAAATAAATAGCCAATGCATACACTGTATTCACTTTGCAGAGTCTGAACAAGATATGAATGATATGCTAAAAATTCTGCTAGCATTTGATAAATTTAAACTGAAAATAAATGCTATGAAAACCAAAACAATTTTCGTCCACCACTCGCAGGTTTGAATTATACATACAGCTTTACCCGAATTAACGCGGTGTACCGTATACGTGTATGTGTATGACAATAGTCAATAAATATTTTCCCTCTGTATGCCAACGTAGGGCTATTCGACTATGGTGAGGTTTCGGGGTGGAAATTGGTAGTCGTCGACTCGACGGGTTTCACACTTAAAACTCGACGAGTATTATTAGTAATTCGATGTGCACCTACGATTGTTGTATATAACCTCAAAAATCACTCGACCGATTTTGAAGAAAATTTCAGAGATTGTTCATGAGACACCAGGGAGGAACTATTAACTATTATTTATAAAAAATAAATAACGTTAAACTCATCTGTAACTATTTATTATTTATTATATTTTATAAGATTCCATTCCATACCTTAATCGCTCTCATACCGGACAAAACCAGGTAGTTCAGGTAGTATATATATATATTATATATATATATAAGTATATCTCTAATCGATATCAAATGAAATAATAATAATAATGATAATGAAATTTGAAGTAGGAAATCTTTAAATATCCTAATTATATATATAGGTAGGTACTAAAGATTGTATAGGTATTGCATTAGTGAACATTTTGATAGCCAAATATTAGTATCTATATAATATGTTATTAAAATAAGATATCCCTAATTTCTAACCTTGGTGGTTGTTAACTTAGTGTTGTTAGGGCAGTATCCGACGATAGTTAATTGCTTTCACCCCAAATATACTGATCGGTGTTTAATCACTTCAAATAATCCATATTGATATACACGCACCCATATTGTAGTTAATAACGGATAAATGAAGAGGTACAGGTTTGACCTAAATAGTATACTTAATCTACAAATGCTGTTGCATAAAAAAAAAAAAAAAAATCGATTTAGATGATAGTTTTTGTTATTATTACCGTCATCGTCGTCATTCCGGGGGTTGTGCATTGACGTTTAAACGGCATTTAATGGACCAACCCTATAAATATATAAGTCCCCTATCGTTGTTTGCCACACAAATAAACGGGAAGAATGGGGAAAAAAATCGCAGTAAAAAAAAAATATATAAATAAATAAAAAATACGGAAAAGGAACGAAAAAAAAAAACACCACCGCCCCGGTCAACGTGTTACAGGGTCAACATACATTATAATGTACGCGTACACAATATACTACGTGCATACGGATGACAATAATACGTATATAAAAATGTTGTCGTCGAGCAAACAGACGTTCGCGGATATGGTCACGTCCCTCAAATATATTGTCCGCAATATAGTATAGGACGTATAGGTTATTAGTGTTTTTTTTTTACATTCGTATTTACCGTTCGTTATATATATATATATACGTGCACAATATATATATATACTAAAATACGCTTCCGTTTCGAGTGGACTTGTATTTTTTTTTTTTTTTACTCGATCTGGGAAAAAAATTATATATATAAACACGACGACACCATAATAAATACGTATAAATACAAATATTATTATTATATACTTATAGGTACACAAGACGCATCACAAAACTTTGTCCCTTTTGTCGGGTCCGATATATATATATATATATATATGCATTATCCACCAAGTGCAGTATACGGTTACGCAACACACACCGTTGTTTACACAAACTCTCTGTGTATTTTTGTGCATATTGTGTCCGTGTGTTTTACACCGTGAGAGTGTCCTGTCCGTCTTGTTGCATCTGTTGTGACCCGATACCGCACCGGCCATACACTGGTCGTCTTTGGTCATAAACACAACAACGGTTATCGCGTTATAGACTTTATATACCGCGGGTTGACGATCTCGGTTATCCGACGTCAAAGACAATAAGGCCGACGGCATGACCGTGATTTCACATACTATTCATAGATTGGTCTGCCAACATTTAATGATGTTAAGAGGACGCCACACCAATTATTTCCCATGAAAAAACACACCCGCGAAAACAAACGAAATTATCTCAATAGTCAATATATATATATATATATAATATATTAACATTTAACGATATAAATTGGAGACCGTCTGATCGGAATTTCGCAAAATACTAATAAAAACCATTTTAAAATGTAAAATCCAAGGTATTTTGTACAAATGACATTGAACAATATAATCAAAGTAGCGTTAAACCCTGATAAAGTGTCGTCTCCAAAATGTTGTCTTTTTTTAATTCTATAATAAGTGTTTTCCTCCTAAGACCATTTTTTAAAATGTATTTTTGTATGTTTTTCGTAAACATGTTTTCGGGCCAATGTCATGATTACACAACAAGTAAAGATGGTACGAATACAGTACTATTGTTAAATTTCCATTTTTCTTAAAATTTCTTTAAACTTGCCTATACAGATCCCCTTAAACATGGAGAGTATAGCGTCCTCTTAATGATATTTATAAGTTGTTACGGGTTATAAAACAATCTTAAAATATACTTAAATACTAAATAATAAAAATTAATATAAATATTAATATTATGGTAATTTTCGCTCATTTTCAGGTAATATATTTTACTATTTAAGGGTTAGATTTATTACCTTACTTTTAATTATCATTATTATAGCTCAACTATATTAACAGTAAAACAAAATATATCTAAATTACTAAAGCTGCTATAGTAGCTAGATGTACAAAAAAAAAAAAAAAAAATGTGACTTAATTTTAAAATATCATACTTATAAACTAAAATATTGTTGTAATCATATAATTTACATGATGTAAAATATAAAATAAATTGCCTGAAAAAAGGAAATAACCGCAAAGAGTATTTCTGGGTTCATTGAATTTAATATAGAAATATCGATAGAAATATAACTAAAATGTTGTAACTCATTTTTTTTTAATATTTGTAAAATTTTTTACAATTATAATTAGAAAAGATAGACAAATAAAAATAATGTGCCTAAAGTCGCACATTGATTACCCACATTTTATGCATTCTGGATATTAAATGAGACATAATTTACCAGCAATTAAGAGAAGATTGTGGACAGATTTTAGTCTCGAAAAGCTTTTAATAATACAATATCTAGATATATAAAACAAAAATATTAAGCCAGAGAAATGAGGAAATAAAAGAAAAAATTGATCTATACCAAATTTCAACAGTGAGCAATGAGTTAGATCATTATAATTTCCATAAATTCATATAGTGCGTGGACGAAATAAGATAATAATATCCGTATAAAAAAGTTCACATATTTGGTTTGAAAAATAATGTCTTGTAAATTTGGTGGGCACAATGATTGGTGAGCACAATGAAACAGTTACCAGGAAAAATCAGATAAATATCCATAAAATATGTACTCCAGTATAGTTCATATTAAATTAGTAAATTTGAAAAATTAATAAATTAATGAGTAGGTATATAATGTATATTTTTATTATAATATATAAGTACATACCTAAGTATTTCAAATAAAATGTATTAACATAATATATTTAAAATACTATAAAGGGTAAAGTAAACATAGGTATCTCTTATACTATATACTTTATGTCATAAAAAACACCCATCTATAATTCTGCCATAATGACGAAATCATAATTAAGTCGTAAACATTAATTTAATCAAAATTTTAATATTATGAACCCAATCGTAATGTAATTAATTATCTCATTTATGTTTTAATCGTAAAATAAGTACCTACTACCTACTATTAGCCCTCAGGTTAGTACTTTAATCAATGTTAAATTAAAAAATGAGTTAATGTTTTACTGTAATAACTTACAGTGTACGTTCATATTTTCAACTCAGCGTTTTAAAAGTAATGTATTAAGACGTAACTCAGTAAGCTAAATAGTAAAATTTATTATTAGTATATTTATAATGTAGATAATAATTTATAATCAATAACGTAGGAAACTTTTTACAAACAATATTTGTACATATTGAAAGTAAGTCGGAAGGTATACCTATATAATGTAGACGTATATATCTACACATCTAAAACTCCATTTGATGTTTAATTTTGATTTAAATCTTTATCAATGTATAATTACTACAATAAATAATGATAATAAATATCAACATATAATAATTAAAAATAAAATATGAAATTTTGTTTTGATAAATTTTTACAATTCAACACTTTAGAGTTAAATATTTAAAAATTACAATAATTATTGTAATAATTAAATTATTTAGCATTTTATTTTGAGATTCTATATTGTATATACAATTGATTTATACCTATTTCTTTCCTTTTTTAAATTAAACATTAATTAAACAAAGCTCTGTGCAGATAAAATTTTCAATTAGTAATTTACTCCATAATAATTAGTTCGTAATAAGCAAAACACATTAATTAAATAAGTGTGTTAAAAAAATATATACTTATACTTTTTTAATATTATAATAAGTATATTCATTAATTAATTTTAACCAGATGTTATAGTTCTTTGTGGCGGTTCCATTATTTCATTATGAACAAGTGGACTATGGAAGTGATAATAAATAACACAAAAAATGCCATTATCTAATTATGTTTCCCTTTAATAATACGCCGAATATAAAATTTTACAAATAAAACAAATTAAATGATAATCATTTTTTTCGATAAATATTACGGTTCATATCTATTTAATATAATTGTCAAATAAATGTTTTAATTAACGAAAATAAAATTATAGTTTATTAAAATACTAAGTTATAGATTATCATTGCCATTTACTAATTTACAATATTGTATACGTTTATATAGTAAATAGCAGTAGATATAATAATCAGATGCAGTTGACAAAATATTAAAACTGATATACTTACTACTTAAATGTGTTTGATATAAAGCAAAAAAATATTATTTTATATTTGCATAATATGTTTTAAATGCTAATCTTTGTAAAATCCTATAGATCATATTTTATACTATGATATATAAATTCTTATTTAAATACAATTTGTTAGTGCACACTCTTACACATTCTTTTAATTTCTCCAGTAAAACAACATAATTTGACGTTTTAAAGATATTTTGCATAGTTTTGTACTATACTTACTTAAACTGTATATCATCTAAGCTAATCAAAGTTAAAAATAATAATTTAATAACTACCTAAATATAGATAATACCTACTACATAAGTAAACACTATAGATACGTATCCGATGCTGTAACAAAAATGAAAACATAATTTTAAACAGTGATTATAAATCAATAGACCTTGAAGTATTTTCTATTCCTTATAATTCTAGGAGCGTCATTTAAGGGATTCAGAATTTACTTTTACAGACTTATTTTTTTATGTGTCAATGGCCCGCGTCAAGTATTATGATTGCACCGATATTGTAATATTTTGAAAATATAATCAGGCCATTACACACTTCTTACAATAGACAATAACAAGCTACTGTGCCTATAATGTTATTGGTTGTATAGACTGGTGGAATGAAAAAAGAGGCCTATTCATATATACGAATGTCCATTTTTTGCTTATTAAAAAAAATGTTATCAAGTTTTTTAGGACGTAATTTTTACCTTAAAAATGGTTCGGTGAGACAAAAAGTGACCCACTTTACTCCAAAACTCCTGTTCATTACAAAAATATCATTGTAAAACCAAATATTGGTTTCTCGCTCCGTTCAAAATCGAAAAGAAATTCCAAAACTTTGTTTTACTGCCAAAGATAATACAATTTACCATAACGTTGGCGAAAAAATAATGTACGTTCGATTTTCGTAAAGGACTATAACATTATATAATTTACATTTGACTTTGCATATTACAATATAATATGTATATTTCGTCGTTTTTAACGGTTATAACTTCCCCGTGACAGCAGCTATACTATCGTACCTATATACGTATATAAAGTACCACTAATTATTATATCATTCACAATGGCCACGTGACAGTTTCTTATAGTTTTCGACCTCGCACTGCGATGTGTCCTATATATTATAATAACATTATTACCTTAAAAAGGGTCCGGTGAGACAAAAAGTTGACCCACTTCAAATTTTTGAATTCCTATTTAAGAACTAAAATGACGTCCCAGACTAATTTCGCCGCGTTTATAAAATATGTCTGTTCTAAAAGGTAGTTTTTCTTCGGAATTAATGAAACTGCCGGAAAAATTATCTCTTCAAAGTATACCTACCTATACCAACTGAATCCAATTAGCTAACGATATAGCTATCTTTACTCCAAAACTCCTGTTCATTACAAAAATATCATTGTAAAACCAAATATAGGTTTCTCGCTCCGTTCAAAATCGAAAAGAAATTCCAAAACTTTGTTTTACTGCCAAAGATAATACAATTTACCATAACGTTGGCGAAAAAATAATGTACGTTCGATTTTCGTAAAGGACTGTAACATTATATAATTTACATTTGACTTTGCATATTACAATATAATATGTATATTTCGTCGTTTTTAACGGTTATAATTTCCCCGTGACAGCAGCTATACTATCGTACCTATATACGTATATAAAGTACCACTAATTATTATATCGTTCACAATGGCCACGTGACAGTTTCTTATAGTTTTCGACCTCGCACTGCGATGTGTCCTATATATTACAATAATAATAATAATAATAATATATACATAGGTACCCTTATCAGCTGGTTTGGGCGGCGATCCGCGGTCAGACCGTTCCGGGTGACAATTCCGCGAGGCTGTGGGAAACGCCGCGATTCCGGGACGAGAGAAAAAATAAAAAGGGCCAAAACGCAATAATGTGCGCGGTAACAATAGAAATAAAGGAGGTATAATTTATTTATATACGTGAATATGTGTGCATATATGTAGAGAGAGAGATGAGTTTTTAGTGCCTCTGGGGGAAATGCGGGAAAAAAAAATCTGCTAATGGGGAACATTACACCCCAAAAAATAATATACGTTAAATTCGGCCGGACGTTTTTATAGAATATAATGTATATTATTCAAATGCGCGCGAGGCTGTTTATTCAAATAATGTGCGGATATTATGTAACTGCTTGTCGGGAGGAAACCCCCGGGAAAAAAAAAAAAAAAAAAAAAATATAGAGAAATATCGAAAAATCGTCGGGCGTGCAGCTGAGGCGGGAGAGTGCGTGTGGGGAAACGGGCGCGCGCGGTCACAATGACGTTGACCTATAACCTGTACGGCCCCGCGAGCCGGTGACCTTTTTATACGTGCGGGCCAGATGGTTTTCGACCATAAAAGGCGATCCGCTGGCGACGGTGACCGGCGATAACGTTTTCGGCTGAAAACCGGAATTATCATTCCAACGATTTCGCCCGTGTGTCCGCCGCGCGAGTCGCCCGGGCCGATATTCTCGGGCCAACGCCATTACATACTGTATAAAATACGTGTTCTATAACGATAAACACATTAACGGATCTCCGGGGTAAGCCGACCTGTTGTGCAGCAGTTCACAGTTTGCAAAATATTATCAAATAATATATATTATGTATACAGTCACTGTTAAACGGTAAAAATATTCCCGGACACTGTAATATCATAACACATCGCTTTGGTATCGGCTCGTGTCCATCGTGTCCATCACTTTGTATATGATTTATCCGCTGCGAGCAAAACCAATTTGAAAGAAATTCCACACGCATGAAAATTAACAGCATATATTGTCTTTTCCACTAAAAATGTTCGAATTTTCGATTTTTTTTTTTTATGGTAAAAAAAAAATGCTGATATTAGATTTTTATAAACATTACACTCGAAAAACGAATTGCACTGAATCCATTTCGATCGTAATGCCTTTGAATTAAGTCATAGGTATCATATGACCGTGACTCACGTTATTCATTCGATGCTTTATGCTTTGGCCCGATTCTTGATTTAACATTTTTGATTGTAAAATATAATGTCCTTTAAAAATTTTGTAATCGTTAATAGTATATGTAACATAAAAGTGTAAAGTACTTCAGCCTTTTTCCTTAGATATTATATACGTGTGAGCGGTGATTTCATTAAATATTAAGGGATTATATACCAAAGACCATCGATGGATGAATATACTAAATATACTGCAGCCTCCCCGCTCTGCTCAAAATTTGTATAGTTAGTAGAATATTTTGTTTCAACATAATAACACAATAATAAATAATATGTTTATTTACATTATACGCAATACACAATACTCGTAAAAAAAATAGCCAATAATATTCTTTTTTAAATGAAAGATTTTATTTAGCCAATATTCAACTTTAGGTACCACTATAGATCTAACTTAAATGTTGGCACTAGACCGATTTTTAATTTTTTGAATTCTAGTTTCTATTAGAAAACAGTAATAAATACAGAATTATATTTGATGATAACAATACAATAATTTACTTGAAAAAATATTGCATTTAAACTTATGCTACGGACTACCTACTTCTTTTACGCAAAATTGTATTATATATAATATACAATTTTTTTTTCAATTGTCCGTGTAAATTGTATGTGTAATTTTAAATTAATATTATAGTATCGATTTAGACACGATTTGTAAAAATGAAAAATATATGTGATCTCTCGTGTCTTGAAGACAGGGACGAACGCAAAGAGGGGGTTGGAGGTTGAAACCCCCTTCGAAACTCAAGAAAAATAATAAAATAGACAACCTGACTTCAAAAATTTCTTGAGAAATAAAAAACTAAACCAATACTAATAACCCCATATAGCCTGTAAGGTTACTAACGAATTAAGATGGTATGTTGTATAAATATTAAATGTATAAATGTAATATACCTAATAAATTATATAAATATGTATGCCAAATACATATTAGGTATACATATGGCCATCTATATATGATTTTTAATTTTCAATTAAAATTAGGTTTTAGGTAGGTATTAACTATATTGTTTTAAAATTAATCGAAAGTCAAAACTATAAAAAAGTAGTCAAAAATTACCATATAATAATATGTACCAAAAATAACTTATATTATATATATATTATAATATTATGTAACAATTATAATCAAATTTCCGTTCCTTACATAATAATATAGTATACAAATATTTCACCTATATAATATTATCATTTTAAATGGATTGTGTTATTATTTAATTTATAACAAACAATATGACTAGGTACGTATAAGTATGTATAGATAATTCAATACATTCTAGTATTTTGCCTAATTTATAATAAGGGTCGTATCCCGATTCTCCGACGTTCCATTTTGCCGACTATTTGATCCCATTTCGCCGACATTCCATATAATTGTATATCGAGGTTGTGTCCGTATGCCTGTCCACTTATTTTGGACCCCCCCCCCCCCAAGTACACCACACACCTTCGATATTGTCATTAAAGACACACTAGACACACAAGAAAAATCAAAATACTACTAAAAACTAACTAGACTTTTTTCGTCGCCATGTTCCTCACGATTTCAGTTTAAAAATATTTATATACCCAATCCGGTTAAATAATACGAATTAATATTAATTAATATTTAATAATAATAATTAATAAATAGTCTTTTAACTTGAAATTATTGTATATAATAAGTATATAAGTCGAAAAATAACTTGTTTAAAGTAGGTACCATCAATAGATGCAATTTTCTATCAGAATCTAAAAATTCGGCGAAATGGAACAAAAAAAAAAAAACAAAATACGTCGTCGGCGATTCGGAAACGGACCATCTACATATATATATATATATATATATATTAATACCTATCAGTATGGACAAATGCTAGTTTATAGAGATATATGTATATATATATTTTTTTTTTCCTCTACAAAAATATTATTCATGTCTGTGGAGAATATATGTGCGTATATTTATAAAAAGTATATATGGATACATATATAAATAAAATATGACCACCCAGTTCATATATTATATTATAATAAGATTTTTTTCCCTATACATTATAATAATAAACATCCGTGACGCTTATATTAATATCGACGGGCGGCTGTGGATTCGGTAATTTGTCTGTATATACCTGTATATATATATGTACCTATAAAATTAAAAAAAAAAATTTCGGACACGATATTGGATATCCGGTCGAAAGATATCGGGTACGTTATTAGTTATTATACGAATATCCTATACATACACTATTATCGAGTGTAGTATATATAGCCCATGGCCCCCGCGGTGGGTGTTGCCGAATGTGTACGAGACCATTCGGCCGGTAATTAATATTAATAAAACATATACACACGTAATAAATACGTATATACGTATTGAAGTATATACGTATATGATACTATATATATATATTATATTATAATATACGTACACGCGCGCGCGCGTGTGTGCATTTGTCATTATCTGATAATATACGCGGACGGAAACGTATATACCCGAGGAAAACAAACAAAACTCGCATAGGTACGAGAGATATCATCTCGATTTGCGTTTTGTTTTACGACTCGGGCACGGGCACACCTCTTCCACGTTCGGCGTGCTCGAAATATATCGAGTCCGCCCAAACACGTATAGTGTATGAGAGATACGGATAGATCTCTATATAATATAATATAGGTACATACACGTACATATATGTGTGTGTGTGTATATGTATACGTATACACAGCATCAGAGAACGTTTATTATTGCTATTATTATAATTGTTATTAAAATAACGATGACGAAATTTGTACTCGATTTTAAAAAAAAAAAATTTTTTTTTTTTTTTTTTTTTTTAATTTCACATCGATGGTAATAATAATATATTACACTCGTATATATATATATATAATCTATAACGTATAAATACGACTTATTTGTGTTTGCTTTATACGCACGAAAGCATAAACGCGTATATATTTAATATACGTCTATAATAATTTTAGTGTGCAATCGTTTAATCGTCTGGCCGCCCCATATATTATCGTATTAGGTATATTGTGCGCCGACGAGGCTTGATGATAGAAATAATCAATTTGATTGGGAAAAAATTACAACTTGTACGAGCCTCCTATTATAATAGACATAGTACGCCAGCCAGCCCAGTTTACATAATATATAATATAAATAATGTGTACGCAGTGTGCGATGTATAACCAATAAAAACACAGTGGACCTACAGCGTATAATAATAATAATAATAATATTATATATCATATCATATTATTATTAGGTATCTAAATATATAATATGTATATGAGTTTTATTCGGAAATAAATAATTCATCAATTAATCGGATAATTAAACGTATACACAAAAAAAAAAAAAAAACGATTTCTCACTGTAATCGATTCGACGAGTTCAATTATTATTATTATAATATCGATACGGTCCGTAACATGATAATTATTATTCAGACTGTTAATATTGGTGGCCAAGGTATATATATATACGCATATATATATAGATACGAAATTGGACCCCCGTGTTATAATTCTTTAATGGTATTCATAAATATCATTTTTTTTATCGACTATATATAACATAAAATGGGTACCAAACTATACATACGTTATAGCCCATCTCTTATTTTATTGTCGGACCTGCCTCGACCAGATAGGTATGTACCTATAAGTATACCTACCCGCTGTTAACAGGTTATAAGAGAGAAATACACGTATACGTATATATTATTATATATATATATATATATATGCTCCATAACTTATGCGACAAAACGCATATATTATTTAATATCATATATATAAGTATAGGTATACCTCACCTACCTAGTATAATTATTTAAAAATAAATAATTTTGTAGTATACGCATTTTAAAATTTTAATATATATACCTTTAAATGCGATAAAAATTCTAATTCATATATAGTTGTAGAAAAAAAATTACGTTTTTTCCCCGTATAAATTCGCTACCTATATGTAGTAAATAAATATATAACATGACATTAATAATTTTTTTTTTTTTTTTTTTCAAAGCAGTTTTACACGGTAATATCTTAACTTAAATTACCCTGAACTGGTTAATATATATATAATATAATATATATTTTATTGAAATTAAATCCAGTAAAAAACGATTTTAATTTGTTCGTCGTAGGTACAATGAATAAACATATTACGTAAAATATCAGACGCCATGAAAAGTTCATTTAAGATATATATGAACTAGTTCATACGGATTTAATTTAACTACCTATAAATGTTATAAATATTAATGAACTGATTAATTTTTTCTACATGAACTTATTTCGTTCAAGTTCATTGGTTCACTGGTATTGGTTCATGATATCGTTTCAAAGAACTTCAACCAATATAATAATAATCATTATCATTCATTTGTATATACAGGTATACCTAGTTTATTAATTTAGTTTATAAATAACAGTAAAAACTCTACAAAAATAGTTTAAAAGTGAAATTTATGTAACTAAAAATATTTGAATACTTAATCATTTTGCTATATATTACAAGAATATTGAACTCTATGAAGCAAAACGAATGACTAAATTTAAAGTCTAATAATTGAAATTATTTTACTAATTAAAAATATGAACTAAATTTAAAAAAGTCAATCCAAATAATAAAATAAACACGACCTAATTCATGTTTCGTTTCGAATTTTGAACTCGGTTTCATTAAATTCGCTCATTTGAAGGTCTGATAAATAGACATTCGAAATTTTAACCGTTTAAAATATTAACATGATTTAATTTATGAATAATAATCAAAAAAAAAAAAAATAAAACAACATAATATACGTGTTTACTGTTTAACTAAAATGTTTATATAGCTGTATGGAAAATAGCATTGTGAATTAGTATAATTAGAAGGTACAATAAAATCACGATTTATTATAATCTACTTATGGATTTTTTTAAAATGTATGTTCACAAGTCGTTGTTAACTCATTCCTCATGTAAGAATGACGAAGTATTTTTTTTTTATAAATGTTAACTGAATTAATAAATGATAGCTTGGTGTGCTATTATAACGTATAGATACATATAGGTGTGTACATTATTTGATATGAGTTAATAACGACTAAAAGTCGAGATTAGAAAACCATATAAATTGTTTTTTATTGGCGAATATACGGACATTATTTACACGAATAATCTAGAAGAATATCTTTATTCATTTTTGATGTTTGAGAATTGAAAAACAAATTAATAGGGTAATACATTAAACGTGACCTCGTGTAACCGAAGGGTCAAAGGTGTTTCAAAAATATTTTTTTTTTATATGTTATAGCGTACTTTTACTATAACCAGTATTTCTGTATAGAGTTCGTTAAAAATGGAAACCGCTGTAAAAATAAATGCGATCTAATGCTTGTAAGTAAAAGTTGATCGAGAACCTTATTAATTTATCGTACAATTATTTAATCGAGTCTATATACATTGGTTACTCTGGTTTTAAAAATTTTGCTCATTATTAAAATAAAAACAGAAACAAATGGGTACATAAATTTATAATATAGGTAATATATTATTAATAATGCCTTTAGCTAAATCGCAGTTATAAAAATTATTTCTAACGCCATGATAATATGGTCCAATAATAATAATTATTTATTTTAGGTAACGAATAAATAACCGTCATAATTTAGTGTCACAGTGTATATTATTCGTATATATTATGATTATAATATATTATTATATAGGTAGTAATATTACTTTTAACGAAAAAAAAAGTCTCGTAATAATTTGTGCAAATATGTTTTTATTAAGCCAAATGAGCAATTAATAGTATAACTATTTAATTTAGTTTTAATTTTTTTCCAATTAAAATATTTAATACTATTTATTTATATCATTACATTTTTATTATTATTTATTTAGAGTTACACTATTATTTAGGTAAAAAATTTAATTGGGGATACTTTTCGACAAAATGTAATTAGAATGTATTTTTGGAAAAGTAATACTGGAATTTTTTTTAGTGAAAACTATCATAATATATACTCGTATATATAATATATAGGTCACTCTAGTTATTAATTTACGATATATTGCATCTTATCGGTAATTATATTATAAAATATAATAAAATATGTTATTTTGAACTTTCAGTTATATAAGCCATAAGTCCTTATATTTTTTTAGAGTTTAATACGTATACCATCATTTAAGATAATATATATAGTTCAAGTTAAACGAGATTAAAAATAAAATGGAGGGCGTAAAATTAATAAATTCATATCTTCTGTGATGAATGTAAAATTTCAATACGTAATTACGTGCATATAATATAGTTATTATGGACACGCGAATATTATAATATAATTAATTATTTTTTTTATAAGTTTTTTTTCATGTAAATAATGTACTCAAGTAGTCAAGTCTCAAAGTGTTAATAATTAATGTTAATGTATTTTGTATAGTATTTATATATGATTAACCGGAGGACACGTGTATTAATTTTTCGATTTATTCGCTTTAGAGTAGAGATATTTCATTAATAATTTGCAAACTAATTTTTCTATCGATTCAATAACAGAACAGAATTGAAACAAATTATTAGAATTTTAATTTGTAAATATTATTATTTTTTATTCGTTTTTGAAGAATTTTCATATAAGATAATAAAGCGTAGGTACATATTTTTAAATGTAGTATTTATTTATTTAAACACAGCGGTACGATACGATACATTATTGGTAGCTGGTACAAGTAGTATAAATAGGTATGTTACTTACATCGAAAGTATTTCGAAATTATCTGCGTTTTGAATTTTATTTAATGACAAATATAAGTTAGGTAAGGCGTTTCAGAGGAGTGATAGTTATACGTACATTTCGCTGGCCCCCCCCCTTTTCGAATTTTGGGTTTCTGACAGTGTACATTTTTAGTTTGTAATTTGTTTGAATTTGTTTGATAGTTTTCAGAATTTGTTTGA